>CM060192.1:14105000-14363528 GCA_030549335.1 Pontederia crassipes
GTTGTCCCTTCATAGCCCAACATTCACTACCATATAACACTGCTGGCCTTATAGCAGTACGATAGAATTTTCCTTTAACTTTGTTGGGTACTTTTCTATCACAAAGAACTCCAGTGGCTTTCCTCCACTTACACCAACCAGCTTGAATTCTATGATTAACATCGTCATCAATCTCACCATCTTGTCTTACAATTGATCCTAAATATTTAAACTTTGTCACTTGAGGAATTATATCCTCCCCTAACCTAACTTTCAAATCGTCTCTAAGTTGTTTATTTGTGAAATTGCTATGCATATATTCTGTTTTATTCCTACTTAAACGAAAACCCTTTGACTCCAACGTATTTCTCCATATTTCCAATTTTGTATTAATCTCTTCTCTTGAATCCGCTAAAAAAAAAAGGATGTTTTAGGAATTATGATAAAAAAATTGCCTAAAAAACTGATAAGAAAAATGATGGCTCATAAAACTACTGCAGAAAATGAGGGATGTTTTAGGACTGAATGAGTTCTCTTTTTTGTGTAAGAAAGGATGGTTGACAATATGTTGGCCAACCACTTTATTGAAACTGATTTCTCCTTACAAACTAAATACTTTTCCATGGTGTTTAGACTAACAACTCACTTATAATCATAAGAAAGCTACTTGACGTGTTTGGTGGCATCTTTCTGCTACTCTTATGCACATTGTATATGGAATTTGTTACTAGGCGTGATTCATTTTTTCCGAGGAGTGCGCCTTTTTTTTTCTTGTTAAGAGAATCATATATTTGTCCTAATACTTATCTATATGCATTTGTTCATTCAAGGTGGTCATGTCATTTCATGAATGTGGAGGCAATGTTGGTGATGATGTAAATATACCTTTGCCTCACTGGGTTACAGAAATTGGCAAAAGCAATCCGAACATATATTTCACAGACAGAGAGGGTAGGTACAATATGGAATGCCTTTCTTGGGGAATTGACAAAGAAAGAGTTTTGCAAGGCCGAACTGCAGTCGAGGTACTTCTACTTTCAGTTCTGTTTGATCATAACTCAAGCTGAGTGAACCTTTAAATATGGTTTCAAACTACAAAAAAGCCAGCAAATTATTGGGTTTCCCTTCTCACCTTCCAAAGATATGAATTCAATCCATTCTGATGCAAATTGTTAGAATTTCGATATTAATATGGTTTATATTTACTCATATTTTTTCGGAGATATTACTTGACTTATAATTAATGTTTTTCCTACTAATGTGTTTTGATATTAGTCATATCAGTCTTTTTTAGTCATATCAATCTGAACTTTCATGATTCATGTTAATGACAACAATTGCAAATTCTTTTTGAGGTATAGAGTTGGTGGATCTGGATGTCTCTTTCCACCAATTACTTTGCTTCAATAGTATACTGTTATTTGGGATAATGAACAGTAGCACTGAAGATACTTATAATGAACAGAGAAGTTAAGATCCTTGTCATTGAACTTATATGCCAATGAAACATGGAAGTTCTCCTTTTTGAAAAGGGTCTGCAATGTATTAGAACTGCAAATCAAAGATGTCCGGCAGGCGGAGAGGATTGTACCTATCATAATATTTTCCCATTTATGTATCCTCTTTGTATTTCTAAAGGTAATTGTGAATTTGTCTTGTCTCCAGGCACTCAAAATGACAATACACTTTTTATTTTAAAAAAGGAACAACTTCTTTCATTCTCGTAAAACTTAAGTTTTGCAAAATCAATAATTGGCAGTTGAGAATAAACTAACGATTCATCTCCGGGGACTCCACCCCGGCAGTGCCACATCCATCGCCGGAGCTCCCCTCCGGCGGTGCCATTCCTGTTGTCGATGGCCCCCGTCGGCGGCGCCACTCTGTACGACCTGCTCATCTCGCTGGTCTGCGCCAGTTTCCGGCGGCTCTATGCATGGCTCGTGCTCGATTTTTGGCCGGGACGGATGGCTGGTCGAGGCGTGCTCGGGGACGGCCGGGGCGGGCGACTCTTCCGCCCACGCCGAAGGAAACAATTTGCTATCGCTGCCGTGGCAGCGGTCATTTCCAGCGTGAATGCAGAGAACCTATGCGGTGCCTCAGGTGTGGCGGTAATGGACATCGACGCGCGACATGCCCTGCTGCAGCTCCAGGTGCTGGGAGCACAGGTGCTCCCCCTCCGGCTGGCGATGGGGGGGATGGGCCTGCATCTTACTCTGTTGCTGCACCCTGGGGTCCACATGCTGCCGGCCTGAGGGAGTCGATGTCGCGGTGTCTTGTCGGGGCGGTGTCTTCGCCGGGAATCCCCATCAAGAACATCCAGAGGGCCATTGAGAGCCATATTCAGGCCCCATTGAGCCTCTCCCCGTTGTGGCTCTCTCCTCGGAGCGCGTTGGTGTGGACCGACATTTTGGAGCATAGGAGCCGACTGCTGGAGGAACCAACGAAGATGGATGATGGGGTCGAGATCAGGTGGTCGCCGTGGTCTGAGTCTTTGGGGGGGCATAGGTCTGCGACGGATAATGTTAGATTGATCATCCTTTCTGGCATTCCGTTGCACCTTCGATATGCCGAGGTGCTCGCTGCAATTGTTCGCCCTTTCGCGACGCTGCCCGAGGTGATGGTGCCGGCAGTTGGCTCCGTTTGTGTCGGCGAGGTCCGGGCGCGTGTTGAGATGCTGCAGCAGGGGCGGATTCCGTCTGTTGTGCGACTGCGGGCCGACGACTGGATATATACCATCTCCGTCCAGTCGGTGGACGATTGCCGCCGGGGGCGCACCTGGGCTGAGGTCGTCGCCGGCGAGACACCGAGGCAGCTGCCGTTGCGACATCTGGCAACGCGGCGGGTGTGGCGCCCTAGGACGAGGTCCACGTGTCCGCCACTGATGGGGCAATCTGACACAACCACGCTGGAGGCTGGTGGAGGCGACGCTTCGGAACTGCAAACCGCAAAATCTTCCTCTGATGCGGCTGCCGCCGAGCTGTCCTGGGAAGCCGAACCGTTGGCGCGGCGAGAGATGCTTGAGGCGGATTTCTGTCTGGTCCCGAGGAGATCCTGCCTGGGGACTCAGACAAACTCGGTGACTAATACCTGCGTTATGGCAAGGGACAGAGAGGAAAGTTCTGTGGTGCCCTCTGCTGGCAACCACATAGAGGTGGGGAATACAAACAAGCAACGCGAAGTTGGGCTGGGCCTCTCACGTATAATGGCGGAGGGCCTGGACAGAGTTGTGATGCAAAAAATTAATGGTGGGATGAATGACATAACTGAAGAGGCTAATGCCAGTGACGAGGAGTGGGACCTTAACGAGGTGGCTTTGGTTGCACAAGCCTGTGGTGTCAGACGTAAGCGGGACCGTACTGCGTCTTCGCGCTCTGTGGGGGATAAGACAACAACACAATGAACATCCTATCTTGGAACGTTCGTGGCCTGGGGACGCTGAACGCCGCAGGACACTTGGCAGATATGTTCGGCGATGGGGTGTGGAAGTGGCAATGCTGCAGGAATCCAAGCTCTCTACTTGTGAGCCACATGTCTGGGAACAGATCGGCAACACATGGTTAACTCAGTTTGCGGCCCTTAATTCCTCTGGCAGATCCGGGGGATGCCTGGTGGGGTGGCGTGAGAGCACTGTGGAGTCCATTGATGTCAGATTGGGAATCCACTCGATCTCTATACTTCTGAAGCGGAGAAATGACGGTTTTATCTTCTTAGTGTCCTGTGTGTACGGCCCACAGAACTTGGATGGCCAACGCCTACTTTGGGAGGAGCTGAGCAACCTGAGAAATGAGTTTACAAATGTCGCCTGGCTTCTTGGAGGAGATTTTAATGCCACACTCAGTGATGAGGAGCGATCAGGGGATGGCCCGAACAGGGATACTAGCTCGGTGGATTTCAGGACTTTTGTTGAGCAGCACGGATTGTTTGACTACCTAATTCCCGGATGCAGCTATACATGGAGAGGTGCGACTGGTGTGCTTTCGCGGTTGGACAGGTTTCTTGCTTCTGTTGAGATGGCAGAGAAGTTTCACTTGGCTGTGGTGCGGTCTCTGGACCGCCCTTTCTCAGATCATACGCCAATTTTGTGGTGCTCCTAGGAGACGCGGCCGAACAGCACGCATTTCAAATTCGAACGGGCTTGGCTGCTGGTGCCAAGTTTCAGGCAGGAGGTTGAGGAGCGCTGGCGGAGGTTCCCTGTTTTTGGTTCTGCCACTGCAACATTGGCAGGCCGCCTTGACCTATTAAGATCCTTTCTCTGTGACTTCCGGAAGAAATTTCGTGAGGATGGGGATCAGCGGCGCATGATGGCTTTGCAGAAAATCCGTGAGATTGATGAAAGGGAAGAGCAACATGGTTTGTCGCCTGAGGAGGTGACCCAGAGAAGGGAGCAAATTAATATTGTAGAAGCAGAAGATAAGAAGGAGGAGGTGGCCTGGCGACAGCGCTCGCGGCAAAACTGGCTAAAGGAGGGGGATGACAACACTCGCTTTTTTCATCTTTGGGCGAGTGGGAGAAGGAGGCTGAATCAGATTGACAAAATCACCATCCAGGGTGTCGAGGTGTCTAGACAGCAGGCAATTGGGGAGGCCATTGCTGGTCATTTCAAGGAATTTACCAGAAGACGTGGCGGGGGCTGCTGGGAGTGGGCAGGAGCTGAGATCCCTGCTATTGATGGTGGTCAACAGGAGTCGTTGACGGCAACATTTTCTGAGGATGAAATATGGCGGGCTGTCCGGGACCTGAATGCGGAGGGTTCGCCGGGCCCAGACGGCTTCCCCATCCTTTTTTATCGGTCATTTTGGCATACTGTGAAGGCGGATATCATTGGGGCCATTCAGGAATTTGCTGCTGGAAACGATGGCTTTGAGCGCCTCAATAAGTTCTACATGTTTCTCATTCCTAAGAGGGCTGGTGCTGTGGCCATCGACGATTACAGGCCTATTGCACTTTCTAATGGCACATACCTGATCATTGCCCGCGTCTTGACGAATAGGCTCCGCCTTGTTCTTCCTAACCTTATTCATAATGTGCAGTCGGCTTTTGTGGTGGGCAGGTCCATTGCGGATGGGTACGCAATTGCACTGGAGATACTCTCGACTTGGCGGCGATCACGAACAATGGGCTTTTTGTGGAAGGTCGATTTTGCCAAGGCATATGTTTCTATTTCTTGGCCTTTCTTATGGTTCTCTCTGCGCCGCCGCGGCTTCCCGGAGAGATGGGTTTCCTGGATGCGGAAATGCATCACGACGGCATCTTTTTCGGTTCTCGTCAACGGCCGACCGTCCGGGGGCTGGGTGCAGCCACAGCGGGGTGTTAGGCAGGGCTGTCCCCTCGCGCTTATGCTTTTTGTTCTTGCTGTGGATGCGCTGGCCCGGATCACTTTCGATGCTTGCAGCTCTGGAATTCTCAGCGGTTTTCGTGTCGCGGATACTTCTGAATCTTGCATTCCAATTCTGCAATATGCTGATGATACACTGTTTTTTATAGAGGGCACAAACCAGGCCGCACGAAGGTTAGCAATTTTGGTCAGAATATTTGGAGATTTCTCTGGCCTCAGCATCAACTATGCTAAATGCAACTTTATTGGCATCAATATGCCCACAGCTACCAGCCTTGAGTGTGCCCAGATTCTCAGATCTCCTTTGGGCACCTTACCACTTAGCTATCTGGGGCTGCCACTGACTGACGGGCGCATCGTGGCCCGTGATTGGGCACCGGTGATCAGAAGGGTGGAGCAGCGCTTATCTGGTTGGAGCTCCAGACTGCTATCCCGCGGGGGACGCCTCGTTCTGCTTCGCCATGTGCTTTCCGCACTACCAATATACTTCATGACAGTTTTGAGAATCCCTCGTGTGGTGGAGCGGTCAATTGATTCCCTGAGGATGCAGTTTCTGTGGCAGACTGGTGCTCATGGACAACATGGTGTTCACATGGTATCCTCTAAGGTGGTGTGTCGTCCAACTAATGAAGGCGGCCTGGGCATTCTTAATCTTCGACGAATGAACACTGCTTTACTCACTAAATGGGTTGTTCGAATTATGGGACAGAACAATGAGCTTTGGTCCACTGTCTTTCGTGCCGGCTATGGCCATATTCTTAATTGGGATTCTAGAATTGAGGTGGTTGGTGGGGCTTCCTCCTTCTGGCGCGGTATTGCTGGAATTATGCCACAGATTCGCCATTTATTTCGTCCCAGTCTTGGAAGTGGATCCGTGTTCTATTTTTGGAAGGATTGCTGGTCTGGTATGAATTCTTTGTCAACTGAGTTTCCTCGCCTGTTTCAACTGGCAACAAACAAGGATGCAAGAGTAGAAGATTGCTGGTGCGCCACGAACAATAATGACAGAGGCATCTGGGTGCCAACTTTTTCCATGCACCTCTCTGACCAGAGGTTCGAGGAGCTGCTGCTAATGCTGGGACAAATTGCTCATTTGTCTCCTGCCACTGCTGAGGTGGATTGCTGGAAATGGAAAACTGATTCCTTCTCGGTACATGAGGTATACTCTCTGCTTGGCAGGGCTGGTGAAGAACAAGATGAGGAGATGCTTTTAGCCTGTAGATTAATCTGGAAAACTAAGGGCCCCCTTAAAATCAAAATGTTTTCCTGGTTACTGCGCCGAAGGAGAGTCTTGGCAAAGGTATATAGATCTTGGTGGGCTGGAAATTCTGATATGCTATGCGCCTTCTGTGGGGAGGAGGATGAGGACACTGCACACTTGTTTTTTGGTTGCTCTATGGCTATGCGTGTCTGGGCCGAGGCAGGCATTGGATGGATTGATAACACTTCAGAAATTGCGTTTTGGCACTCTTTCTATAACGGTGGTAGAGACTCCCGGGAACGTGTCTATGTTTGCAAGAGACAGCGGGCGCGGCCTTTGGCTTTCATCTGGGCCATTTGGCTACAAAGGAACGCAACTATCTTTCAGGGTAGCCGTGCCTATGCGGAGAATGTGGGACAACATGCAAAGGCAATATATGGGGAATGGAGGAAGTACATGTAATGTAGGAGAGTGATGTATTGGTGGAATCTTTGCTATGCTCTTATGTTTTGTCTTGTAACCTGATATCTCATTAATAAAACTTTGGATGACTACCTCCTTGCTAGTCGTCCTCTCTTCTCAAAAAAAAAAAAACTTGTTTTGCAGGTTAAAGAATGAACCACTATTTTCTGACCGGATTTTTTGTATAAATCTCATTCAGGTCTATTTTGACTACATGAGAAGCTTTCGCGTGGAATTTGATGAATTCTTTGAGGATGGAACAATTTCTGAGATTCAAGTTGGTCTAGGGCCCTGTGGGGAGCTGCGGTATCCGTCTTATCCTGCAAAATATGGTTGGAGATATCCTGGTATTGGGGAGTTCCAGGTGAGATGGTTTTCTTGTTTATTTTTGTGTATTGCAGTGCTGCACATATATCATAAGAACTATGCTGAATATCCTCTTTGGATTTCTCTGTCTTTTATTGGGTACCCTGACCCCTATATCATGTTCTGGTCTACAATCCCAATATTTCCCTTCTTCATAAGTAGGAAAGTTACATCAATTAAATATGTAATTAATCTAGTTAACTGTTGAGATAATAGTTTCTTGCTTACATGAGAATCTTTCTTCTAGTGTTATGACAACTACTTGTTGAAACGCCTTGGGGAGGCGGCAAAAGCAAGGGGCCATCCATCTTTTGGCATAGGTCCAAAGAATGCAGGTTCTTACAATTCACAGCCACATGAAACTGGTTTCTTCCGTGATGGAGGTGATTATGACAGTTCTTATGGTAGATTCTTTCTTGGTTGGTATTCCAAGGTGTTGCTGGACCATGGTGATCTTGTGCTCTCACTGGCCAAATTGGTCTTTGAGGGCACAAGGGTTTCTGTGAAGGTCAGTTATAGTTTAAGTTGTTTTTATTCTTTTGAGGATTGAGTATCCCATATTTGTTAGTTTTTCTTTTTGAACTACAAGCTTTCGTTGGCTAGGAAATATAAATGCACCTCGACTGATGTGTACTATTATATGAGCTGATCGTGTACTATTGTATGAGCTGATTATAAATATTTATGCTTTGTTTTTTTTTTAAATTTTCCCTTTATTTTTTTTTGAAATGAAAAAGGATGTCTACCGAGACGTGTAGACATCCGTTTTTATTAAATAGCAATTGGATTACATTATAGTGTGGTTACAAATGGAAAATAAGCTGACATTGTAGACCTCTAATTACCAGCTCACAATTTTGCCAAAGAAGACGCATGTGAGTGATGATGTTCTCCAAATTTTCCCTTTATTTTTTGTTGGCTATTTTGCTTGTATCTGTCATTTCTCGGGTTATGGGTCTTCTGGAAATAGTCCATGGCTTCAATTTTTCCTTATTTTACCTGAGGGATTCGAATTAGCCCCTCCTGAACGTATTTCTCCACGGATCGTTCCCCAACTTTAGATCAATATCTCAACGGTTCCCACTTCAATTTGTAACTAAATTGTCCTTGAACTTTGATTTTCTTGCACTCATCGTCCTCCTGACCGGTAATATGCAGTTCCTCGATTATCTTGCTGACGTGGCGTAACAAAATTTAATAAAATAATATAAAAATATAATAAAAAATAAAAAAAGAGGCGGCAGCGGGAGGCGGGCTGCCGCCTGCCGGAGGGGAACAAGGGAGGTGGCGCCCCCCTTTTCTTCCTCACGCGCGGTGCTGGTGAGGGAGAAGGGGGAGCGCTGCCCTTTGTGGGGTGTTCACCAGCAGCAGCTGCTTCATCCTGTACACGAGTTTCCAGCACCGGCCGTAGAGAGTTATCAACTCTTGGAGCCGCGAGCTCGAGTAATGGAGGGAGATGCCTTCTTCTTCGCACTGATCCTCCGGTTCATCTGCATTATTTGCTTCTTTGAGGTTGCAGGATGGCCAGACTGTTGGTGGTTGGCTGGGTCAGTTCGTGGTGGATTTCCATGGCGAACTCCAGGGGATTGAGCTGCGACGAGATGGAGAAGCCTGAGGAGAGGAGGAAGTGGATGGAGAGAAATGGAAGCGGACGCAGCCAGTGATGAAGAAAAAGGGGGGCGCCGACCCCCCTTGCGACGCCGGAGAGGAGAGGGGGTGGGGGGCGCTGCCGCTTTGGTCCCCTCCAACGAGCATATTTGTTACGCCACGGCAGGGAGGTAATTGGGAAACTGCTTATTACCGGTCAAGAGGACGATGTGTGCAAGAAAATCAATATTTGAGGACAATCTAGTTACAAATTGAAGTTGGGGGACCGTTGAGATATTGACCTAAAGTTGGGGGGCAATCTGTGTAATTTACCCGTCATTTTTTTTTGAAAAATGTAATTCATGATTTGTTGTTCGCATTTGTTCTGAAATCTTACCAACTATTCACAGTTAGTTGTCCACTTGTCCTTAATCTGTCTTTAATAAAATTTCCCAATCTTTTGGTTCTTTTAGTTAGTTAACATGTTAGCTTCTATTTTTATTGGAACATTTTGTCGTTATGGATCTGTTAGACCTTTGCTATTAAATATGTACAACGCTTTCTTCGCTAAAACACAGTTTAAAATCTCGTAAGAAAACGCAGTTTAAAACATTTATTACTTAACAACACTTTTCTTTTATCCAATTGCAGATTTCGGGTGTACACTGGTGGTATAAAACAGCCAGTCATGCTGCTGAATTGAGTGCTGGATTTTATAACCCGTGCAATCGAGATGGTTATGCTCCAATAGCATCGATGTTAAAGAAACATGGTGCAACTTTGAACTTCACATGTGTAGAGCTTGGGACCTTGGATCAGCATGAGGACTTTCCAGAGGCAATGGCAGACCCTGAGGGTTTGGTTTGGCAGGTAAGGAATCATGAAAAGGCTAATTCTACTCCACTGTACTAAAATTGTATTAGGTGTCACTGAAACCTGTGGAATATAAGGATTCAGCTTTCAAGAATATTGTCTTTCTATGCATGAATGAAGAAGATGGATCTAAAGTGCCATGTAAATTTTACAAAAAAAGTCATGTCGACACTTGTGAAATAATTAGAAACTGACAAAATTCGTTCTTTTTAGAAAATTTTAAATTTTCTGATTTTTACCTTTCCTGTGTTTCAATTGAGGGGTATAATTACATTTGTCCAATACTCCTATGAGTATGTTATTTTTTTTTTGTTCATTGTTATATTAATTTTTCTTCCTTCCTAACTTCTTTTTTTCCTCTGCCTCTTTGGTTTTGCTGTATAGTGTAGGAGTTGCGTCATAACACTGTTGGCACTATATTGGTTTGTGAGTTGGTCCATGGAGAGTCCACAGCCCTAGAAATATTATTCCAGCAATGTGTTGCAGATCCCTCTACTTTGCTATTCTTCCCTCACACTCTGCTAACATTGAAACAGCTAATTCTAGGTGGCTGCTTTCCTTGTCAGCATTCTTGCATACAGTTTCTTAACCTTTTTTCATTGTAGCTGTATTGCCTATTTCCTTTTCATTGTAGCTGTTTGCCTATTAACCTTTTTTCATTGTAGCTGTATTGACTATCATGCAACGTTAGGTTTATTATTTCCTTTTTCAAATATATATCTATTTCCTTTACTTCATTCATAATGATTACAGGTGTTAAATGCTTCATGGGATGCACAAATACCCATGGCAAGTGAAAATGCTCTTCCCTGCTATGACAGAGATGGATACAATAGGATTCTGGAAAATGCAAAGCCTCTGAGCAATCCAGATAGAAAGCATCTATCATCATTCACATATCTCAGACTTAACCCAGTTCTCATGTATGCCCACAACTTCTCAGAATTTGAGCGTTTTGTTCAGAGGATGCATGGTAAATAATTTGTGCAACTTCTCTTAATCTTTATCTGTTGAGTGGTTCTCCCATCCTTATCTAACTTTTGTTGAACTACATCTTCTATTCAACTGATCTTTTAAAGTAGAAACTATTTCTCTCTCAGAAAGTAAAAGGAAACTTCGTTTCGACTGATAATTTTATCCAATATGCATATTTCATCAGTCCATATACTTGTCTTTCCCTTCATGGAATGGGTTGTTGTCCAAGTGTTTATTATGTTCCAGAAGACCATATATTTGTTTTGTTTTCACATCCAAGTTTCTATTTGTGGATGTGATGATGTAATGTTGGTTCACTTTATCTGTGTATTCTGTGTGTGGAACGTCAAAAATTCGTGTTGAACTACCATTCAATATGGTGAGTTAATTGTTTTCTCCTAATGTTGTGTGTGACTATTAGCTGGATGAAATTATTGTGAACAAAGGCACCGTAGCACCAACTTTATGATCTGTATGAAAAATCAGCAATGTCAGTGCCTCTTAAAGATTATTCCAGTCAAGATTTATCAAGTGATAACGTTTAAATAAATGTAGCAATGAATATTAAAGAAGAAAGCCATTGAAGTTATGAGAAACTAGACTGATGCAATTATTATGTGATCTCTTCCAGGTCAATGGGTGGTTTCCAGCTCCACAGGGTAGACTAAGAAGCTGGTGGGAGAGCCGTATCTGACCAATTAATTTGTCTCAATTATTATCTCACAACAGAGTTTGTATAGTTATGTTCACAGATGGTATCTCCATAATAGGCAATGGAAGATTGATTCCTCTCTGTAAAAAAAATTGTCCAGTGGAAAATAGCAGGTTAACACTTAAAGCTGTGGCTTTCATTGTACTTGTAGACAATTCAAATGAGGGGCAGAGCCCACCGTTAATATTAAATCAAGTAGAAGAAGAGCACAACTCGGGGTACAAGTATTAATCTTCAAATTAGGCTGTATTGTTTTTGAAAGACAACGAAAAAAAAAAGGTGATAATGGCATGAGACAGGAAGCCGTTACCTTGCCTTCATATCTAAAGTATTACAATGTTTCAGAAAGTGGTATCTCGTCCATGACCTGAGATTTATTTAATAGAAAACAATTTCCTCTTGTTGTGTTTTGGTGGTTAGTAAAGGGAAAGAATCCATGAAAAAAGTTCGTTATAAAGAGAAGCATGAAAACTACTTTCATGTTTTTCGAGTGTCCTTCGAAATTATCATTGATCTTTTATCTTACATTAATGGATTCCGTCTTTTGCAAAAAAATTCTTAAGTTTGGTATCGTATAATATAAAAAAACTAACAAATTTAATTAGAGTGCAAGCGGTTCGGATCGATTTTTTAAATTACAAAATTATCTTCATTTTTTTTAAAAAAAAGAAAAACTGTCATCGGGTGGATCAATGATTTTTCTACAATTATGTTAATAAAATAACATTTTCAAAATATATATAATAAATTAGTATTAACATATTTAATTTTATAATTAAATATATGATGTAGCATCAGAATTATTAAATTAGAGTTTGATAACAAGATATCAAATAGAAATGCAGTCCCTAAATTTCTACAGTATTTTTAGGTGCGGTCGATTTTGCTCAATTAAAAAATTATTTAAATTATATTCAGTCACTTAACTTTTAATATTTTTATTCAATTTTTTAGGTCGGGTAGATTTTTCTGCTCTTTCTGGTCGGTTTCTTGCACCCGTAAATTTAACGCACGATCTCGGCCATTATTTGTTATCTTATGTACTAAATTTCCTTCGGGATGCACTTTTCATATTTAACACAACAAAGGTTCGATGCTTTGGGGATGATTGTTAAATTGTTTTCTTCGTTACTATTTGCCTATTCTTAAGTGACTGAGACCACTACAATGATATTTTTCATATTTCCTTCAATCACAAAGAAAGAAAAAACATAAATTTTACTTGAAAAGTGTTCTCCTACGCTTCGGCTCCCATTCACCCGGGGGACCCTACCCCCGCTCCATTCCGGAGGTTGCAGTTTGTATTTTTTTTTTATCTACAACTTTTTAATAAAAATATGTGATAAGTTAAATACTTGAAAATGAAAAATTGTCATAAAAGATTACGAAAAATAGACGTGATAGAAAATGGGAAATATTAAGTTGAAAGAATAAAATTCAGAGTTAAGAATCATGCATTTTTTTAAAAGTCAAGATAGTGTTTTTATTTTTTTATTTCACATCTGAGTCATTGATTTTTTAAGTGAACGAGCTCCCTATATAAAAAAAAGAGCTTCCTATGAATGAGAAAATAACGTTTTACATATTTTTTTAGGATTTAATGGGCGTTCATCCCATTTTAATGGGGTGGGCGTGTCACGGGGTCATTCTCGGACACTAGACCACGTGCGGCGACTAGGCGGATAGGCACCTAGCTAAGCCTGTTTTGAGTTTGCAGCGGAAGTTTTATGGTCGACGACTATGCCGAGAGTCGCTCTTATAGGCATTCAATCACGGACATGACTAGAGTGTTGGACTACTCGTCACGAGACCGTGGCATTAGCGCGTTGCGGCACTAATGTAGGCGCTTGTGCGCTTAAAGTCCGAAGGGACGACGAAGGAACCACGGGACGCCACGAAGGGACACCGATGTGGGTTGCCACCCCACGCTCAATGCCATAACAGTAGAATTAAAGGAAAGCTTACTTGTATTAAATATGATGAAACATAACATACAATTGGGTCTCGGAAGGCACTAGTGAACTCCTCTCAGTGTACCGTAGGTATAGGAGTCTTGTTACATATTGAAGATGCAAAAGACGTACCCTACGGAAACGTCACCTACTTGGCCATTCATAAGGACGGCCTTACAAGATAAATGCCCTAAGGGCAGATAACTTGGTACTCCGCAACATTACACAGTGCGGGGCGGCTGCATGTGTTCCATGTTTTCGGCGCTAAGCGGCCGAGGGCTATAAGTGGAGTGGCACTGGTGCCGCGAGGCTTCACGCTTCGTGTCACGGAAAATGCCCCGTGACAGGCGCTCCTTCCTATCACAACAAATGTATGATGCACAATGGACGACTATAAGGAAAATGTATAATTCACCTTAGTGGCTTAGTTCAAGTTTTAACTGATTCAGGGGAACCAATCGATTTACAAAAAATGATGATGGAAGGCGATGAGATCGTGTCTCCCCTGCCAGCGAGGACGATGGAGAGAGCATTGCCGGTGAGGATGGTGAGCAAGGGCAAGGATGTACGACAGAGATGACGATGACGACGAGCGAGTTCCTAGGGCAATAACTGCGGAGGGGAAGACGAGGTCCAAGGAGGTGAGCAAGGGAAAGGACCACGGACAGCACCGAGCGAGATTGGGGGTGTGATAACGAGCAAGGTCGAGAGCGTGACGAAGGCAACAATGGAGGAGGCGACGAGGTCCAAGGTGGTGAGCAAGGGAGAGAACGATGGACGACGACGAGCGAGATCGAGGGCCTGATGGCGAGTGAGCAAGGTTGAGGGCGAGACGACGGGCAAGCTTCAAGGTCAAGGGAGAGGACGACGGGAGTGATGACGATGACATCAAGTGAGTTTGAGGGCACGACGACAAAACAATCTCCGAGGTTGACACTAGTAGAGGAGTCGACGAGGTCGAGGGAAGTGAACAAGAACGAGGATGACAACGAAATTTAAGGGCGATGGCGACGGAGGGGTGACGTGGTCGAGGGTGGTAACTAGTGGGCATGGACGGCGGCTGAGGGTGAGGACACAAGCAAGGATGCTCGATGAGCTTTTAGGGCACAAAACACAGGAGGAGTCTGAGGGGCGACGACAATAGAAGGTTGATGAGGTCGAGGATAGTGAGGGATGGTGGTGAGATCTTAGGACGATGGGGACAAAAGGGGTGATGAGGTCGAGGGTGGTGATTAGTGGTTATGACGATGGCAAGGTGAGGACAGCGGTGACGATAACAGAGGGCGGACGAGGTCGAAGGTAGTGCATGAGAATAATGATGGTCGGCGAGCTCTAAAGATGATTGCGACGGAGGGGGTGACGAGGTCGAGGATGGTGACTGGTGGGTGAAGATGGTGATTTGGGGTGAGGACAGCGACGACAACGACTGATGAGCGTCTAGGGCACAAAAGACAAGAGGAGTGGGGGGGACGAAAGCAGAGGGTTGACGAGGTTGAATAGTCTGCGAGAACGAGGATGGCGGTGAGATCTAAGGGCAACAGCGACGAAGGGGGTGACGAGGTCGAGGGTGGTGCTAGTGGGCAAGGACGGTGGTTGAGGTGAGGACGACAGCGCCAACAACAATGAGCGAGAGAACTGAGGGCAACGACGATGGACGGGATGACGAGGTCGAGGGTGGAAACTAATGGATGAGGTCGGTGATTGGGGTTGAGGACGACGATGAACGATGTGCTTCTAGGGCACAAAATGTAGGAGAAGTCTCGAGGGAATGAGGGAGGTTCAATTTTTTTCCACCTTTGAGCCGCCCTTGCCATTTGAACCATCCATATCCAATGGATGTCGACGTAGGAAGGAGAATCCACCCCTATTAAATTCTTTTTTTATTTAACCTTTTTGGATTAGATATGAAACGAATTATATCAATAGTAATAATAATATTCAATGTAATGTGAGTATGAGGAATAATAAAATTATAAAAATGATAATAATATTTTGATTATAATATCTTTTATAAAATATTATTGCCTTCGATCTTTTTGTGTGAGGTACCCTAACTTAAATAAGTAATTTTATTTTTTTCAGAAACTAAGCTAATTTTAATTTAATTCGATTTTTTATATTTTTTTAAAATTATATTTTGAGGTTTTAATAATTTTCTCGGATATCTAGGTCACGGGACCGTACTTGTGCAGTTATGCAACCACTTCGGCCACGGAAATCAAGGGATGTGACATGGGCCGGAGCCCAACAACTTGACATCCGAGACATTTTAATCCAGTCATTGCAGAAATATCAGACGGACGGAAATTTAACGCATGGAAAGAAATCTGCGGAGGCCTCGCCTCCTCCTTTTCCTCCTCCAATTCACTTTTCTATTCATAATATTTCGCTTCATTTGAACAGGGATGTGGTCCGACGGCCTCTGCAGCCTGCGCGAGAACTGAGAAAGGAGCGCCGAAAGAGCCCTAAGCTGTTTAATTGCTTCTGAATTGGTGGCAATTGGTGATATTTTAGGTAAAATTTCTGCGTTTGCTCTGGAAGATCACACGTCTCCCTCTTTATTTCGATCGATCTTACTTGTTCTTTTCGCGATTCCTTTTTTCCCCAAGCTTGTCGCGTCGCTTGCCTCCTTTCTGTAGTTTGGGGTCCGTGTGGTTGGTGAGGATTGGGATGTTTTGTTACGGTTTATGTGTTTGTTTTTTTTTACTTTGATGATCGAATCTTGTGTTTTGGCCGTGTCAAAATGCGATCTTGCTAGAAGCGAAGGAGAAGAGGAAAGGAGAAAAAAAAGGGATCTTGCTAAGTTCACTTTCTCAGTAATCCACTGACACTTCGATGGTCTCACTGCTGTGTATCTCTTGCCCTTGCAGCGCAAAAGCTTGGGCTCCATGGACACCAATGATACGAAAGAGGAAACTGAGCAGCCTTCAGTAGCTCCCAAAGATGAAGGTCCTAACTTTGACCCAAGCAGAAGTAAGTTCCTATCCCCAATACCACTTCTTGACTTTCTTTTTTCACTTTACTTTAATTGGTTGAGCTAAGTATATTTCTTAAAAGAAAGATTTAATAGGTTGGATTTGGTTCTAAGAATATTAAGGTAATTCTTAGTCAAGTGAACTCACATATGCTGCTTTGGAGTAAGTAAGAAATAATATTTTGATTCTTGACCTACATGTGAAAAAGAATGTTCCAAACATTTTATGTAATTCGTCAGGTTTACATTATCATCCACCATAAGTATAGTAATTATTTTCCTTGACTTGGTTTGATATTTGATGTGCCTAGGCTTTTACAGAGTCCCTTGGTTTAGACATTCAGCTGTAAGTAACTAGGTATTCTGAAGCATTAGTAGTTTCATTCAATGGAAATTGTGCTCTCTTATATGAGCTAAAAAAAATTGAAGCTTGGACGTATACATTTTCACTTGTGTATATGGATATAAAAGGCCTTTAAATACTTGAGTTACTTGAGTAACTGAATCTTGTAGTTATCTGTGCAAATAAACAATGTCCTTCCATGTTAATTCCTTTGTTATACTTCCCAGAGGGAGGGCGACCCAATCAATAGATTTTGTTAGTTGGGAGTCCTATATTGAAGACTTGTTATTTGTTAATGTTCAGCATATTTGCTGCAACAAAGATGGACAGATTTTGGTCTTCGTTTTCTCCTTTTTATAAACCTCAAAAAATAAAATTTATGAGTCTAGCTGATTCCATTTAGTGTTGGTTTCAAAGATCCTGAGATATTTCTTCCTTATTGGTATTCCTTTAAATACTGTCAAATATTTGTTAACTGCTTACAACAACAACAAAGCCTTATCCCACTAGGTGGGGTCGGCTACATGGATCATACGACACCATTCCGCTCTATTAGTAACCAAACCTTTCGGTATATTATTCACCAATAGATCTTGCTCTATTAGTTCGCCAAGTGTCCGCCTTGACCTTCATCTCCCTCTTTTAATCGGACTCCAAATTATTTGATCTATTCTTCTTACTGGCGCATCTAATGGTCTTCTCTGAACATGATCAAACCATCTCAAACGATTCTCTATCATTTTCTCACTAATAGGAGCCACTCCGACTCGTTCACGTATATGGTCATTCCTAATCTTGTATGATCACACATCCATCTCAACATCCTCATTTCGGCTACCCCCACTTTACGTTCATGTTGTCCCTCATAGCCCAACATTCACTACCATATAACACTGCTGGCCTTATAGCAGTACGATAGAATTTTCCTTTAACTTTATTGGGTACTTTTATATCACAAAGAACTCCAGTGGCTTTCCTCCACTTACACCAACCAGCTTGAATTCTATGATTAACATCGTCATCAATCTCACCATCTTGTCTTACAATTGATCCTAAATATTTAAACTTTGTCACTTGAGAAATTATATCCTCCCCTAGCCTAACTTTCAAATCGTTTCTAAGTTGTTTATTTGTGAAATTGCTATGCATATATTCTGTTTTATTCCTACTTAAACGAAAACCCTTTGACTCCAATGTATTTCTCCATATTTCCAATTTTGTATTAATCTCTTCTCTTGAATCCGCTAAAAGTACTATATCATCCGCAAATAGCATGCACTTAGGTACCTCCTCTGTGATACTCTCGGTTATAGCATCGATAATTAAGTTAAATAGATACGGGCTTAAAGCTGATCCTTGATGTAGGCCAATTCCTATAGGAAATTCATTTGTCTCACCTCCGGGTGTCCTAACCCTAGTCAATGCCCCATCGTACATATCTTGTATTACCTTAATGTAGGCAACACTCACCCTCTTCTTTTGCAAGGCTTTCCAAAGTACATCCCTTGGTACCCGATCATACGCCTTCTCTAAGTCAATGAAAACCATATGTAAGTCTCTTCTCCTACTTCGATACTTCTCCATCTTCAAAAAAAAAAAAAAAGAAATATAACAGTTCTACCAACAATATATGTTAAACAGTTTTATGATAAACTATTAGGTGGACTGATTCTGACCTTGTTTCCTTCTACAGAGGTCAAGGATTTAAGTCCCATGAGCCACAAAGGCGTAGCTTAATTTGTACTTTGTACTAAGCATATGTCTCTTTTGTAGCACTGACAAAAGGGAAATAATATGAAACTATGTTGTAACAATGTAACTTGTCCCTCTATTGTAGCCGTTCCTTTGTTAAAAGATCATAATACTAATTCATTGAGTTCTTATTATTTAAGTGATAGGCATCATCAAGAGAAAGGCGTTGATAAAAGAACTTGCTGCTGCATATCATGCAGAGTGCCAATCCTACTGTCAAAAGCTTCTACAACTACAAAAAAAGTGGGAAGAGGTTGGTAAACTATGCTTAGTTTATCTTTATTGTATATAACAGCTACTAGTGTTGTTATATTTTATTTTATCAAGTATTTGCGAAGAAGTGTTTCTATCGTAGTAGTATTCTTCTAATTGCTCTAGTCCTACACTTTTCTTTCATAATTCCTCCTTTGTTCTTGTACCACTCTGATATAGTTGTTCAGTCAGAGTCATACACATTCAAATTTCACCTCTCATACACATTCAAATTACCACTCTCATTCAAATTTCACCTCTCATACACATTCAAATTACCACTCTCATTCAAATTTCACCTCATCATTGGTTTTTCTAGAAACTGCAGTCAGTGTACATCACGTGTCAAACAATTTAAGTAATTATATCAAATAATCTCTATATTTGTAGCCCTCACAATAGGCAATTCCTTTTTGGTATTTGGGTTTTGCACATGAACATGTCCAACAAATTGGTTTGTGATTCATTTGCAAAGAGAATGTTTTTTTCTTCATGGACACTAGTCTCATTATTTCTTATTTTACAGCAGGAGTATGCAAAGAGAAAAGCTACAGAGAAAGCTGGAAAGCAGATAATGAAGCACTCTAAACCTTCTAAACGTCCAAAGAAGGGACACTAGGGAGCAAAAACCATGTCTGCCTGCCATCTCTCTTGCGCTATTTGTTGGATGCGTCCCCTTCTGGTGGTGCAAACCAGGAAAATATGATTTGCGTTTCCCTTCATGTACAAAACTGTAGCGACACATTGCTAAGCAGAAAGCATGCCCGAAATTTGGGCTTGTCCGAAAGCAGTATTTCGTAGTTGCTCCTCGAAAAGAAAAAAAAAAATCTGTACTTTTTCAGATATGTGGTCTTTATCTCTTCTTTCACTTTATTATTACTGGAACATGAATTGCTAGTTCCCGAGGTTTTTTTTTTCGGTTACAAGTTTGGAAGGTTATTATTTGTTATCAATGTCGTCTTCTTTTGCTTCATTTTAAATTGAGACTTAATTCTAACGCATATTTTCTTATAAGGAGATGCAATTCACTGTCCTTTTGTTTCCTCAGTCCGAGGTTACCATTTCCAAAATTGTATTTTATAAGAATACGGGATAGCATTCCAAAATTGTTGTAAATTTAAATTCTGTTACGTTTCCAGGCGTAGTTTTATTTTTATTTGACATAATAATAACAACAACAACAAAGCCTTATCCCACTAGGTGGGGTCGGCTACATGGATCATACGACGTCATTCCGCTCTATTAGAATATATTCGTTGATTTATGTTCATAAGATTCGACAGGATTTTACGTTGGTTGTCGGGGCCTAACACAACCCTCCTCCTTTATCCGGGCTTAGAACCGACTATAAGACATAGGCGGAGTTATTTGACATAATAATAATAATAAATAGTAATAATAAAAATTAGTTATTTGACAAATTTGGAAGACTAAGAGAAGACATTCTATCAGCACTTGAAGTAATCGTATTTCTAGGATCAATTGAGTAGAGTGGCCTTGATTTCTGGATTTTTATTTATTATGCTGGGATTTGGTTCAGATGGTGTACCCTCTCTTACCCAGTTAAGAACGCCTCCTCCTTCAGTAACAGGATTAGCGAATTTACCATCATCCTTATCAAATTATTCTTATATGATCATGAAGCTAGGCCCACTACAGTTCACAAGGAAAGGCCTTTCTGTGGCTAGTACATCTGCATGCTTATCCTTTACCGTAAGGTTCTTTCACTTTGAAGCTTCTTTTGCTGATAGTTTATGAAATATTTTGCCTGATAATTTTTTGTAATAAAAGGTAATGTAAATTGGTGTTTACTGTGGCAATGCATGTCTTATTATGTCAAAGCTGTCAATTTATGGTGTTTTTTTCATTATTTCTGTAAATTGGTGTTTTTTTTTCAAAAGGATCCTCATATTTCATATGCCTTCAGAAGTCTTATTGTGAGGTATTCATTTTATAAGTATGTTATTAATTAAACTCCGCCTATATTTTATAGCCGGTCCCAAGCCCGAATAAAGGAGGAGGGTTGTGTTAGGCCCCGACAGCCAGCATAAAATCCTGTCGAATCTTACGAACATGGATCAACGAATCGGAATGGCGTCGTATGATCCATGTAGCCGACCCCACCTAGTGGGATAAGACTTTGTTGTTGTTGTTATTCTTTAATCGATCATCCCATTAGTAAGCTACTACGTTTTAAATTCTCCCTGAGAAATGTAGGGCCAATTAAGCACCCCTGACTATCATATTCATACCTTCCAGAAGAAGCAAACTGGCAGAAGCAACGGAAGCTGGAAGGGGCAAATTAATGATCGAAATCGGATTCCTGCTCAGCCCTTCTGCCTTCTTTTCGTGAGAGCGGAGCTGATAGGATGTTACTTCAAAGGAATAGGGGATCAATTTCAGACCTATAATAATGTATAGCTATTTCATTTATTACTAAAACTTATTCCGAATAATGAAATCAAGTCTAAAATTTACTAATAAATAAACACTTTCTTAATTACGTATATAGCCTAACTAGTCTTCTTGTATTGCAAAAAAATTAACGTACCAATTGAAAGGTTATTAAAAATGCATAATTATGACTTTATCCGCAAGTGAGTGCGCGACTGGACTCCAATAAGCTTCTTAAATCCACAATATATTTTTGTATATTCCATTGCGCGCACAATCAGGAAGTTTGCCAGAGCTGAGCTTCCAAATACCATGATGGCAGAAAACTTTGTTTACAGAAACTAGAAAGAGATAAGCGGTATGCCAAGCATCCTTGTTTGGCCTGCCACCATCAAGTTTTATCAAGAACCAACTTTGTTGGTAAGGTGAGAAGGAAACAAGTACTCATTTCTAAGTCACTTGTCTATTCATGATTGCTCCTATGAAACACACCATCACAATTTATATGCTAGTGCCAGCAAACTTCAAAAGCTGCCTGAAAAAAAAAAATCCTAAGCCTATCAATGAGGAGAGTAGTAGACTCCAGGAAACTTGAAGGCGGAAGGCAAGTAAAATTCAATGAGCTTAGGATAAGCAAAATCATCATCTTTGATACTCCTAAAGGCAACAGCAACAAGTCATTAGTAATTTCACGACGGGAGACCATGGCTGAATATACTAGAATTTGATATGTAGCTCTTGTGCATTACATTTTTGTTGTACTAGACAAGAATACAATGGTTTGAACAGGATAATAAGAACCTAATCAAGGTTAAGCCTCAACTGAATAAGCCTTCTCACTAGAAACAGGATTTGTTCCATGCCATAACTCCTTCAATTCATTTCTTACCCAAGAAAGGAAAATTACAGGTCCCAAAGTAGAAGGTACCTGCAGTCATATATTCCATAAAAAAGAAGGTTATGTATACACTTGAGGAGATTGTGAATCTTCTTGATATCAGGAGTAAAAAACCTTATAAACTAATCCTTTTTGATGGATGGAAAATATATAGCTATACATCATAATATAAAACCTACAAGTGGTTATTAAGATGCACAATGTGACAGAAACGAGAGGATACAGTTTTCGGAAAAATAATGGGTGTACGACTATAAAGTAACAGTCATGCACTTTCACAGGGTGTCCTATATATCCTCAGCGTCGCCGTTTCTTAAACCAGAGCGATAACCCCATGAAGTCTCCACAACTTTAAAGAAACCACTTTAAAAAAAAAAGAAATCCAAGAGAAAGGAAAGGAAATTAACATAGTCCAACATAATCATAACAATACAATGGAAACTTCGACTTTGCTCTCTTTCATACATATGATGTGTCTAGAACATTGAATCAGTTGAAAAATTGCTGTGTACTGGTTATCCATCCTTTTTCCCCTTTAAAAAAAACTGTGTATTGTCAGATATAGAACATGAAAAGTAAGCACTTGGTTGGTTGTACTTTGCCTTTTTAGAAGGTGTTTTACTTGCAATCTCACTATGCTATCGGTAAGTTTCATATATTGCCTGCCAAGATAAATAGCTCCAAATACAGTAAAATATCGAAATAAAATTTACCAGATAAAGGAGTGCTGGTTGAGGAGATTGGGTCAGGATACCAGCAGCCAATGCAATTACCAGCCCGACTGCATATCCAGAGAGTGCATACCATACATATTTATGCCGCTTGGGAACTACTCCATCTAACGAATTAGCCATGTCCCTGATCTTTCTGTGGTCAAAACAGAGCGCCAAAGCTAGAAGCATGCCAGGAATAGCCTATAGGAATAATAATGTAGCACTGTAAGAACCCTGACACATTAACGTTCAACTTGTGCGAATTCTCAGGCTAAGCACGTTGATAATACATTCCCTAGAAAATTATAAGATGCACGATAAATAAAGCAGGTTGGTGAAACAAGCATGGAATGGTGAAAGAATAGAAAGTGTTCATGCACCAATAGTAACAAACTTATTGCACTTGAGCATCCTACCTGCTCATTATGAGGCAGAAAAATGCCAAATCATGATAAGGAACATGCATGCAGTCTCTATAAAATGATATGAAGTTTGATTTAAGAGTTAAAAATATAGTAAAAAGCGAATCGCAATTGAATACATATTAGCAAAGTACACAGTATCTACAATCTCATAAGATGAGAGGTACTTTTATAGTGCGCGTTACATCTTACCATGTCTCCAAGTCCTAGCATCATATATTCCCCACTGCTGCTCCCAGGAACCAGTCCACCCAATAAGTTTCTAGGAAATATAAGCTTAACAGGCAGTTCCAACTTCTTGGTGATAAGCTGCAATCCAGGAAGGCTCAAGCTAGTTGCCACCTTGTGGACAGGGTTAGATGCCTTCTGTGTTGCAACTGATACCATGACATTCGCCCCAAAGAACCTCTCTGAGAAGAAGACCCAAAATATGTCATACAAGAACAAGCAAACAAGAAGCAATGCACAGATCTTGATGTTGGGCAGCCGCACATGGCTAACGAAAGCTATACACAAGCAAACGCCCAGTACGTTGTTCAATAACCAATGCCCAGTAACAAGCCAAGCTGAGACGGTTCCAATACAGAGCATCAAAAGTGTTCCTTGGATCCTGGTGAAGGACTTGGAACAGCATCTCGAGACAAAAGGGTCTACCAAACCGAACCGCGACTTGATGTAGGCCGCATATGGAGACAGGCAGAAATAGAGCGCCGAGATTGAGGCAATTGCTGCGAAGGCAGTTAAAAGTTGGGACACAGATGAGAAGAGATAGAACATGAACAATAAGCTGCAAGAACTCGCAACAGGAATCATTAGCGCCTGAGACCGGTCTAGAGTGATCGAAGCTTCTGAAAAATCCAGGTTTCTTTCCATTTCCTTGCCGTGATCCAAAGCCCGGGAGGCCGAAGCAAAGGTCACGAAGATTGCGGTCGCAATCAGAGAGAGGGATGCCGGTTCGAGCAAGTACGTGAGCTTCCACAGGGACTCCATAGCAGCCGAAAAAAAGCGCGTACAGTCAAAAGATCGCGCTCCCAGATTCTCTCTCTGACCTCTGTCTCTCTCTCTCCACCAATCTATTGATCCCGATAATACTATCTGGAATCAGTATCCACGGACGCCGACGTCGTGCATCGCACTTTCTTCACAAATTAGAGCTGAACGTCATCTGAAAAGTTACAAAATTTTCGTTGTTTAGAAGATCCCCTAGCATCTGAAAAACTATCTTACCATCCCAAGCCACCACATTGCATCAAATCTAGGAACCGACGTGAATCTGACGAAGAAGAAGATATCGAATGCAAAGAACAAAATGGAAAGGAAAATCGTTTCCTTTTCTAAGAAAGATTATCCAAACCTGGGAATCAAGTATCCGCATCGGGTGCCCCAAAACTGAAAGAATCAGAAACAAGAGCCAAGACGATATTTTGAACTAGGGTTCGCGAACCAGAACGCAGATCTTTACAGAGGGGTCGAATTAATTGGGGTGATTGCAGAGGAATTTGGAGACTTGGGGATTTGACAGGCAAATGGAGAGACGCAAGTCCTAAAATTTGACCCCCTTTTTTTTCTCTTGATGAGTGGGGGAGCAAGTGGAGTTTGCTCGCCCCGGCTGGCGATACCGTCACCCCACAATTTTTATTTTCGCTCCCATCAGTACAAGTACAACTACATATTCGATTTATTCAAACACAATTTAATCGTCTCATGTAATTAACGAATTTTATTTTAACCTTCAGTTCAAAAATATATAATTAATACATCTAAACTTTTGCCCAAAAAAAGAATAATAAATTAATTTAATTCCAAAGTAAAATGCAAAAACTGCTAATTTTTAGCAATTTGGTACGACATGGCTCTCACCGCGTGTCAGCAGAGTGCGTGTGTGGAAAATGGCGGACGGCGGACGGCGGACGGCGTGATGCGATGAGTCATGAGAGGTGCCAGAAAGTAACGTAAAGAAGGTCCAAAAAGTCACGAGTGGTGTGATAACTGATACTGCCAAATTCACATTAAAAAATTATACTTTAGTAAATATGAATTCAAATTACCATTTTTTTCTATATCAGTAATGAATTTTTTACTCCTGTTTAATAAAATAAAATTATAATAATTGTGTTTTTAAAACGAGCACTCGCAATTCAAACAAGTAAACTTCTACGTGAGCTTTAAATACCATGAACACGCAAATTTACTAAAGTAATATGTTAATTAATACCAAGTTCATTAAGAAAAATCAAACCTATAAATAAAATTATAATATATCAAATCGTAAATCTAGATTATCATTGAAATCTCACATAACTTGTGAAGCCAATAAAAAATTCATATTTGAATTTTAAAATAAAAAAACTGCATCCTTGTAAAACTTCTATTTTAGAACTTTTCCTAACATTCAAGTACTAAAAGGTATCAATGCCCATAAATTCTAGATTAAAAAAATAGGAGAATATATAACCAAATAATAAACCTGGCAGTGCCGCATGAATCCAAAGAAGATTTTGTCCCTCTTGGCCGGCCGGATCTCACGAAAGATCACGTGTGCGCCTTCGACGGCGGCCCTCCGCATGCTTCACCTGTTCAGCCGTGCGATCGTCGCCACGTCATATATGTTCCGCTGCGCCAAGTCATCCCGCCGTCGATCAGCATCACTCTACTCCTCGTAGCCATCCATTAACTGAGAACCCTAAACCCCTCCCCTTCCCACAACGACGTTTGCGCCACATCCGCCGCCACCATGCAGTCTCTGGCCCTCTCTCCCCCGTCCCTCCGCCTCCCCCATCATCCCACCGTCGGACCCTACGCTGCCGTCCGCCGCCCGATCGTCCGCCTCCGTCCGTGCCGCGCATCCGTCGAGAACCGGCAGGTCGTGGAGAGCCCCCCGCCGGCGGCGTCGGAGGCACCTGTGGTACCCGAAAAGCTCAATCGCTACAGCGCTCGGATCACCCAGCCCAAGTCCCAGGGTGGTTCGCAGGCAATCCTCTATGGCGTCGGCCTCTCCGACGATGACATGGACAAACCGCAGGTGGGGATTTCGTCCGTCTGGTACGAGGGAAACACCTGCAACATGCACCTGCTTCAACTGGCCGAGGCCGTGCGGGAGGGCGTCCGGGATGCCGGAATGGTTGGGTTCCGATTCAACACCATCGGCGTCAGCGACGCCATCTCTATGGGCACAAGGGGGATGTGCTACAGCTTGCAATCGAGGGACCTCATCGCTGACAGCATCGAAACTGTAATGGCTGCGCAGTGGTATGACGCTAATATTTCAATACCCGGGTGCGATAAAAATGTGAGCGTCCTTCTCTCTTTCGCCCTCGCTTTACCGTGTGAGCCTATTTGGTTTACAAAGTCTAAGACATGTTCTATTCCAGATGCCAGGTACAATAATGGCGATGGGGCGCCTTAATCGACCAAGTCTTATGATTTATGGTGGAACTATCAAGGTGATTGCAATAAGTACTTTCCTTTCTTGTTCCGTTTATTCCATGAATTAGCCTCGTTGTAGCTATTATGATTACAGCATTCATATATCTCCATATTCATACAGAAAGACTTATTTTCTTCCTGTGCTAACAATTTCATTTTTCTCATTTTTATTTATGTTGAGTTTATTCCATTTGGTAACGAAATTGTTACAAAGAAGCGCTGAATCGCCTCTTATTGATCAAAGAAAATGTGTTGTCCTCGTTAATATCAGTAAATGGGTTGAAGGAATATGTAATCAGAGCTTTGACCTACACTTTTAAGTGTTACCAGGGCACATCTGATATGTTCTATCTGGCGGTCAAAATGCAAGTTATAAACTGTAGCATTAGGAGCTCCTCAAACTCCTAATAAGTGTATATATATATATATATTTATATGTATTTTGTGTTTGTATGTGTATAGTTGGTTTGTAGTTGAACTAGGTACTAATAATGCTTCATCTTTTTGCAGCCCGGTCACTTCCGAGGAAATTCTTATGACATAGTTTCTGCCTTTCAGGTACATGTCTACTATTATTTCAAAACCTTTATACTTTGTGTTCATTTTTACTTGTGTGAAATCGAGTTTGTAACTCCTAGCTAATACATTTTTTTCTATTGGGGGACTTGCCTCCAAACTACCCTAGAAAGTATGACTTATGCAAGTAGTGGATGCTTTCAGTGTTTTGGAGAATATGTCAGTGGTTCTATTAGTGATGAGCAAAGAATGGATGTGGTACGCAATTCCTGTCCTGGAGCAGGAGCATGTGGAGGCATGTATACTGCAAATACAATGGCATCTGCAATTGAGACGATGGGCATGAGCCTTCCATACAGGTAGAAGTCGTGATATTGGATTGATAGATGACTGCAAAAGGCAGAGCAACCAAACTATCTTGAACTCATAATTTATCTAATCTTCTAATTTTGATGAAAAGTTCATCGACACCAGCAGAAGATCCACTGAAGTTAGATGAATGCCGCTTAGCTGGGAAGTATCTTCTAGAATTGCTAAAAATGGATCTGAAGCCTAGGGATATAATCACAGAAAAATCTTTGCGGAATGCCATGGTCATGGTTATGGCATTAGGTGGGTCTACCAATGCTGTGCTGCATTTGATTGCCATAGCTAGGTAAGTAAAATGTATGTTTTTTTTTTCATTTGTTGTTCTGCAAGCTTACCTGCATTCTCAAGAGCTGAATGCCTTTTTAGGTCTGTAGGTTTACAATTGACTCTTGATGACTTTCAGAAGGTTAGTGATAAAGTTCCTTTCCTTGCTGATCTCAAGCCTAGTGGTAAATATGTCATGGAGGATTTACACCTGGTATGCTGATGTTTCCTTTGTTTTTTTTATTTTTATTTTGCATTGTTCTATATATGTTCTCTTTGTAACATTTTATCATTCACTATTACTAATTTACTACCCCAGGTTGGAGGTACACCTGCTGTGATTCGTTATCTTTTAGAGGAAGGTCTATTAGATGGAGATTGTATAACTGGTATGCTCATTGACGAGTGCGTTTTAGATATATTCTGTCTAGTATCTAACTCTTAAACTTTTCTTACAGTTACAGGAAAAACTCTGGCTGAAAATGCCAAATTGTTTCCTTCATTAGCTGAAGGTCAGGTAAGATAGAATACACCTATATGATTATTGCCTTTTGTTTTCTGATAAAGTAATGACTGGAAATCTCTTCATCTTGTTCCTAGCAAATAATCCGACCCCTGGGAAACCCCATCAAATCTACAGGACATATTCAGATACTATATGGAAATCTTGCTCCAGAAGGTTCTGTGGCAAAAATTACAGGCAAAGAAGGATTGTTCTTCTCTGGTATAGTACTTTGTCAAATTGCACTTTGATAAAATCCTAGAAACAACACTGAAAATATGATTTTAACTGGTAGGTCCTGCACTTGTTTTTGAAAGTGAGGAATCTATGATTGCCGCAATTTCAGAAAACCCGATGAACTTCAAGGTAAAGTAACTAAAGTTTAATAGTTGTCCCAAACTTTTCGTCTTTGAAATTTGAAATAGTTAGGCAACTCTTAAATGATGCAAACTTCACTGGCTGTGATCCACTTTACCAACAAGACATGTTTGCAATTGAACACTGTGCCCTAAATGTGGAAATCCTGTACCTTTTCATTTTTTGGAAAGATTCTCAACATTGAAGTAAAAAGTGCTGGTATGGTTGTGTTCAGTCCAGATAGTCTTATGCTTTAAAATCTAGGGACAAATGTGTTCTTTTCCACCATAACATGCTTGATTCTTTGTGCAATGTTTATTTTTCGATCCAAAACGTCGAATGCTTGTTGGATACAGTTGCTAGTGTCAACATAATATAAGATAACATTTGCATAATGAACCATTGCAGGGGAAGGTTGTAGTCATACGAGGTGAAGGACCCAAGGGTGGACCAGGCATGCCTGAAATGCTTACACCAACAAGTGCAATAATGGGCGCTGGCCTTGGCAAGGTACTTCTATTCTTTTACGAACAGATTCGACATGAATTTACTAACATGCTGTTCAATTGTGCTTTTTGTGTGATACAAATTAATAGGCAATGGATAGCACAAAACTAACAGCAACTATGAATCCCGTAATATAAGCATCTAGTCTGATATAGAACTGAGATGTTTCCTTCAAAAAAATAAAAATAACTAAGTTGCTAAACTCTGATTGTGTGGGTGTTTGTGCAAAATATATTTGCTGATAGAGGAATTAGCAGTTATCTTTATGCTTTATGCATGGGAGGGTAGGAAATTATGTGTCTTTATGCAAACTACCTATCTTCAAATCATCAAAGCAACACTTGACATGTAAGGTTTGCTCACCTTTTTCATGATAAGGTTTCTTCTTTCAAGTACTTAAGAATCTAATGCCTGAGAAAGCAATTTGATCACCAGTGTTTTTCTCTAAGGTAACATATCATCTTGTTGGTGTTGTTTTGGCAAATTCTGTGTCACTCAACAATTTTCCTATCATATGCCAGTGAATTAAGAGTGGAACAGGTTTTTATACCCTTTAGGGTTGTACTTTGGGCTTCTGTTCATCATGTTTTCAAAGTTTTTAATAGTTTTCTTGCATAAGACACTACCTTATCCATTCCCAATTAGTACGTAGCTTTCAGTGCATTTTTGTATTCCAGAACAGGTGGTAACCAATGCTTTAAATTATGTGATTTCTGGACAAAAGAATATGATACTTGTCACATTCCTTTTTTTTTTCTTTTGAGAAGAGAAAGGATGACCATGAGAATTTGTGGTTGTCATCCGGCACTTGTCACAAACCTTGTCAAGTACTCTTACTTCATTATGCACGTTGCAATTGATCTTTAGAAAATTTGCCCTTATGTTGAGAGATGGCATACAACTTTGGGCCTTTTGGAATTTCAGCATTCCCTGTAGTGTTTATAGTTTCAGGAACATCGTTTCAACAATCATTTTGATACTGCAGGAATGTGCCCTGCTAACTGATGGTAGATTTTCTGGAGGATCCCATGGTTATGTTGTAGGTCATATATGCCCTGAAGCACAGGTATTGGGAGTTCATTTCATTTTATGTTAGAATTCAGTTTCCCTCTCTGGTTGGAACTTAATGTTTGCTCAACCATATATGCCCTGCATGCATTTTCTTGTTAGTCTTTTTAAGTTGATTTAAATATGATTAACCGTCGTAGGAAGGTGGGCCCATAGGGCTAATCCAAAATGGAGATATAATCACGATTGATGTCCTAAAGAGAAGAATGGATGTAAATTTGACCGATGAGCAATTTGCGGAGAGAAGGAAGAACTGGACTCCCCCGGCTTACAAAGCCACAAAAGGAGTGCTCTACAAGGTACTAGCCAGTAGCCACTATATTTCATCTAGAAACAACATTCAACATCTGTTGCTCTCTTCTCATGAAATCATTTCTTCCTTTTGTCTAACAGTACATAAGAAATGTGCAACCTGCATCGAGGGGCTGTGTAACTGATGAATAGGAAGCATGTCAGCATTAGGGATGTTGCAGAGGTGTTTCACCAACCAAGCTTTTGCTTGGAGCAGCGCCAGCTTCAGACCTATTCTTGCACAAAATTTTGATGATCGGGAACTGTATTGAGGGCTGTGAGGAAACATTTAGAATCTCAAATGTATCCTGCAGACCATTGCGTGTAGTTGAAGAATGTGTCAAGATTTCCTCATATGAACCTGGACTCTCCAGTATTTAAGGTTATGTACCAGTCAAATAACCTATGACATGATCTAAACTTAATGAGGTTGAATAATGCTGTCCAATGTGCTACTCATTGCCTTCAATCTCTCTACTCTTTAGTGATGCGAAAAGGCTCTCATGTGTAAGCTGATATGAATAAGAACCAGGAATAGAAAACACCCACAAGCATCTATAATAGTCTGTCTCTGGAGATTATTTTTAATATATTATAACAATAAAATTCGAAGCATCGGAATACTTGTAGCAGACAAAAATCCATTAGTGGTTCAAACCCACCACAGAGGACATGATTTATTTTCTTAGAGGAAAATTATTTAAAAATTAATGCGTCTACGCGAGTGAGACAATTTATGTGGATGATTGGGAGGAGGAAGAAGGGTTTCTGGAGCAAGATGACTTGAAAGCTTCAATCTGCGCTTGGCACTTGATGTAGTCCCCTTTGTTCTTTTCCAAGCATTTCTTCAGGGCTTCAACATCGCAGGGAGACAGCAGCTTCTTGCTTTGACCCTGTTCCTGCCCCTCCATTCTGAACAAAATATAGCAACATATATATGATAGATTTCAAATTTAATAACTCTGTAAGGACTTCGAAAAAACGAACCTTCTATATTAAAAAAAAATGGTTTAGATCTGCAATCGATGATGAGAACATGGAAACGGAACTAAAAGCTTCTCACTCAAGAGCACGAACAAAGATACACGAAGTCGTTTCAGATTGCGAATCAACGAAAACATTCAAACAAGATTTTGGCCGAGAAAGGATTTGATGTGACTTACCGTTGCCTTCTGTTATGATCGCCGCCGGCGGTGCTCTGCTGCGTCCCTCTTTCCGTTCTGCGGCCGTCGAAAAAACTAAAGAGCGGAATTCGCAAAATCGAGGTGGTTTTAAAAAACAATTCTATACAATTTTTTCTCCTTTCCCGGGCTCGCCAAAGCCCATGGGCCCAGGGATTGAAGTGCACATTTTTTTTCATTTTGTTTAGTTTTTATTCTTAGTGGGTTTCTTCTTTTTTTTCTGATTAAGATTGTGTGTGCTTTGTGAATGGCTTCTTCATTGTACTAGAAACCTTTTGAATCACCACTCCACCTTTCAAATGAACCTCCTGAAAAATGTGAAACAATACTCATCTGTAAGTTCTACATTTTTTACTAAGGTTAATAATTTTGCTGGATATAGAATTTATTCCAAAAACAATGATATGGGTATTACCAACTCTTTTGAAAATTAGAATTCCGGTTCTTCAATTTTGAGTTTCTGAGCTTTCTCCATTTTTTTCCTAATTCTTTATTCCTGCAAGTTTCTTGCTTTAGTTGTGCTTACATTTTATTGTGCTTTTACTTAGCTGAAAAAAAGTTTGCACGATGTGAAGTTCCCTACCCAAAGTTTTTAAACTCGAGAATTCACGCAAACTGATAAACTCGAGTAGTAAATTCGAAATATAAATTCGTAAATTCTATGTGCAATATTATAATATATTAAAAAATATTGACATATAATATAAATAAGCAAAATTTGGTTTGGAACCTACTCACCATAGTCCTACATCCGATTTAGTGTTAACTAGGTCTTCTTTAGTCTCAATCTAGCTGAGACCAATTAAGTCATCCCAAATCGATCGAGCTTAAATCAAGATGGTTCGATTGTCCTAATTTAACTTAATATTTTAAATATATAAATTAGTAAAACCTATAAATAATTTGAAAATCTTATTTTATTATTTATTGCCAATAAGATCATTTCATATACCCCATGTTTAAAACTTTGTAATATAATGTATAAATAATACATACTTTATATTCTCCTAAAAATATGTACTTAATATATTATAATATATTTATATAGTACAATATTAATATAACCATGTATAAAAAAACATAATTCATTATTCTTCAAATTATACCCTCAAAATATAATTAAATAATTAATTAACAAAATTATTCGATCGAATTTATCTGATTCTATCGAGTTTACTCTGAGCTTACCTCTACCAAATTTGAATTTGAACCAAGCTCACTAAAATTTATGGTCTAGAGTTTTAAACCCGTAAGTGTTGACTTAGAGAGTTTAAAGACGAAGGTAAAGGAGTATGTCGAGCATCCCGCTCTAAATTTTAACGTAGAGCACTTATTTTTTATTATTTAATTATATTAATAATTATAATTCATTATTAAATTGATCATATGTTTCTTAGATTAAATAATATATATTTATTTGAGTAATTTGATAATAAAAATATATCATCTAAAACTAAATAAATTACAATCGTCGAATCAGTCATATTTATTAGCATAACTTGATCATGATCATCGACTAATCCGATGATCTTGATTTTAATCATCTTTATTATTTAATATATACTTTAAATTAATATTTAATTATTTTAATAATTTAACAACTAAAATTAGTACTCTACACCCATTCGCTCTACATATATATATTTCTCTTAAAGACGATTACCACTACCTTTTAGCACCCAAGAAACTTGTTTTTCCATAAATTATTAATAATTTTGATAATCGCACGTTCAGTTTAAATATTTTGAGTTCCAATAGCTAATAATTTTGATGCAAAATATGCTTCCCATGGCGTGTGCATTAAATCTCAAAGTCATCTATGTTCCTAATACGGTGATTTATGCTAAAAAAATCTTCCTTCACAAGCATCGTCTCTTACAATACATCCGCCAAAAAGGTATTATTATCCAGCTTTTTCATGCTCCATAAAAACACATTAAGAAACAGGTAATCCATCTCATTCATGACATCTATTGAGGGGAAAAAATAAAATAAAAAATGTAATAACAAGGAAAGCAATTTATTCATGCATTTAACCACTAATCATGCATTGCGCCCTTTTATGGAGCGGGAGAAGGGAGTGGGACGAGATCCAAAATTTGAAAGCCCACGGTACTCTACACCCGAGGAACCAATTAACTAAACATCTGTGACTCCGTAACAGGTTCCTCACCCCATCCATCAACAGCCGTCCATTTCCATTTCCATTTCCTTGGTAGTTCGTCGCGCACACCAGAACGAATCCTTTCGAAAGCCCATAGCTGCGCCTTTGATCCAACGGCTACTTCTCTTCTCCTTCTAGGAAGAACAAAACAGAGCAACCCTATCGATCAAGTTATTAAATCGAACAAAAAAGGGTAGAATTCCCAGCAGATCGACGCCGGAACTTTGTCCTCTGAATCGGATCGATGGAGTCTTCGGCCCCAAATCTCCGGCCTCAGCCCCGGCGAGGAGGCGTCCGCGTGGTGGGAAGGGTTCGGCCCTTTCTGGACTCGGAGATCGCCGGAGGGTCCAATCGTCCCGACTTTACAGTGTCCAGATTGGAGGGCGACCACGCGGTGGTCGATTTCGGTGATCGGACTTCGGGGTTTGCCTTTCTTCCGATCTGAGTTGCTTGCTTCTGCTTTGTTTAGTTTAATCCCTGCAAAAATTTCGCGACTTTTGGTACTCCAGTTGCGTACCTCACTATTTACAGGAGCAGAAACAGGAAAAACAAGCAATCCTTTTCTTTTGTTTTACTTCGTTAGACATGTGAAGCAATCGAAATTTAGCAGAACATCGTTTTATAACAGTTCTTTGGCTATTGTTGTGGTTAGAAATGGATGTTTTTTTCTTTTTTCTGTAAGGAATTCTGAGATGCATGCGGTTGACTAAATTTTCCCTTTGTGTTCGTTCCTTAGGGGCAATAGAAGAGATATATACAAGTTAGACTGGTGCTACGAACAACAGGAGGGCGTTGGCGATGTCTTCAACGGAGAGGTTAAGCCCTTCCTTGAAGGTCTGTTTCGTGGATGCAACGCGTGCGTTATTGCTTATGGTGCTCGGGGGAGTGGGAAATCTCAACTTATTCAGGTAATATTGCTGGGGCATTACTGCGTCCTTTTTTTTATGTCTTTCCCCCTAAATCCTATGGCTGAGCTGAGGACACTTGTGTTTAGGGATCTGATGAAATCCCTGGCTTAGCCTTCATTAGTGTATCCGAGATTTTATCATTGGCCAATGAGCTTGGCGGATCTGTAGCTATGTCCTGTTATGAAGTGTCTCAAGATCACATATATGATCTCCTGGAACCAAAAGAACAAGAGGTATTTGTCTTAGAAGATGCTGCGAGGAGAATTCAGTTAAAGGGTCTTTCACAGGTATGATGATGATCTATTCTTTTGTGGAATACATAGTGAACTGATTCTAAATTTTATACAGATAAGTGAATTCATTATTATTCAATTGCCCCTCTTAACAATTAAAGTTACTCTGTTGATGTCCTATTTAGGTCCCCATAAATTCAATTGCCGATTTCAAGAAATTATACTACAACAAGGGCAATCAGAAGATGCCTCTCCAGAAGACTATGAACGATTCTTTGATTGGTAACCACCAGGGTTTGGTTATATGTGTTTCCTGTGTTGACAAGGAATCCAACAAATCTTTTGTTGGAAAGATAAATTTTGTTGATTTGACAGGTAGACATTATGCTTTGATAAGCCTTGATTTGCCTCTATTTCATATAGTGTCTTGAACCAATTATCACATCTTGTTGTTTGAACAATTATTGCTATGTCTTTGTTTCCATGGAGGTGTTATTATCAGGTTTTGAGGCCACCAAACAGAAGATCAATTCGAAAGCACATGCGATTGAGTGTAATAAGATCAACAAGTCACTATATGCACTTCTAAATGTGGTCAATGCACTCAACGCCAATGAGAGTTTTATTCCATACCGGGAAAGCAAATTGACCCGTTTATTGCAAGATTGCCTGTGCAGAGCAAGCAGCGCTGTGTTCATAACTTGTCTGGTGAGCTCGCTTATTATTCTGCAAGTATTTGTTTCCAGTGAATTAGTTTTGATGAGTTGTTCATCGCTTGTAGAGTCCAATTCCTTGCCAAGATACAATTCATGCAATCAATCTTGCTTCTCGGTCATCCCAAGTAATAAATCAATATCGGATGGACTCGGCCAAGAGTATTAAGACTGGTTCAAGATTTATACCGTCACGTTCCCCTTCTACCGGTGGTCTCCGCACTTTAGAAACTTCAATAAAGAAATTTGAACCTTCAAAATTTGCATCTACCGAAACGAAAGGAAATGGAACCCCATCTACAACAAAGACAAAGTAGGTCTCTTCATCTATATTTTTTGTCCTTGATTATACATTCAATAGGAATGCATGCTCAAACTATTTAGTTTCTATTTGCAGGACCAAGCCACGGTTCAGTTCTGCAAAGAAACAAGGAGTCACTAAACTTGGCACAATTGAGAAGATCACAGACAATTCATCAGCTGTGGCTAACGGAAGGTGGGCTCTAATTTCTTTTTCCTTTTTCCGTTTCTTGGATCGAAGGGCTTAATTCTGTTGTCACATTCTTTAACAGGAAGCTGTTTGACGGCACAAGTCCTGTAGTAAAAAATATGAAGGTAATAATATTCCTCATTTGGCCAAACCTAAACATACTTTTTATGTTCATGGATGGTTGGTGTGGTTTGTGATGTTCATTGGTAAAGTAGCTTAATATACTTTGATATGTTTTAAATACCAAAAAACCTTAAAAAATTCTTAATAAATAAATATAACTCAAAACTCTCAACTCTTGAAAGCAAGTTCCCCTATTCGTAGAGGGAATGTTTCAAAATCTCACTCTAATTCTTGTAAAATATATGCAGACCAACATAATACCTTCTGAATTAGCTGAAGTTGTCACAGTTGACAAGGTAAATATTTTTGGTGAACATTCACCTTTTAAGCATGAACATCTTGAAACTTCAATAAATAGCAATAAATTTATGGTGTCGTGAAACTCTTGTAGACTAATATGGAGCTTGGTTCTACAAACACAGAGTGTTCTAATCTGGAAGAGGTAATCCCGAGTTTTAATTTATTATTAAAATTACTAGTTGCAAGAAAATCTTAGAAATTGGATTACATTTGTTTGTTATTGTGAGCTCTGATCTTAAAATAATACTTTTCAGGAAAATCATATATATGTTCATCCTAATGCTCAAGGTTCCATTGCAAAATTGGTCAGTACTTCTACAGATCACTTATGGGTTTCACTTTAATGTCAAGACTTCATATTTATTTAGTCTGTGTTATTTTGAAGGATGATTGTGACATGAAAGAATTTACTAAGGTCAAAGGCAATGGCATTACCCCCGAAATTAATGAGAAAACACCTGCGGATCAATGTGGTATAATGCTTACAAGGTTCTGATATATTTACCGCTAGCTCTGTACATGTGTCTGGTAACAGGGGCCTACTCTTTTTCGCCTTTGCAGATATGCTCAAAGATGAGATCTACAGTTCTGTCAATAATGAAGACAAGCAATCTCCACCGATTAGTGAAAAACTGAAAGAAATATCAAACGCTTTGAAGCTTCTGAGCACTCAATCGTGCGTGGGAACACCAAAGGTTGATGCGTCATGTACCAAACAGTTAAACAGAGAAGTGCTTGATCCAATGACTCCTGGAGTCCCATTTGAAATGAGACTGGATGGAGGTTCACACATTGAGTACATGTGTACCCCACAAGATTTATTTAAAACACGTAGCACGGGGCTAAAGGTCACTTAATTATTGCCACTATATTATGTATACTTTTGTGTTTAAAAGAAAAGCTTAATAAGACATAAAAGTATAGTATTGCTATTATACATACCGTAATTACTAGCTGAGATTTTCAGTGTTTATGGATGCAGAAATCTCTACTTCAGGAGTGTCTTTCTTTCCTTAACACGGCAAACAAGTAAGTTATTAGTTCTCTCTTTATTGTTCATGTTGGTTATAATAACTTGTGGCACTTCATAAATGTAGTTCATTTACTGATAAGAGCATAATGTGTATTGGTATTTGACATGTTTTTTCTTGCTATTGCCCTAATCAGGGAGGAGCTTAAAAGATTAAAGGTAAAATTTATACTGACTTCTATCCTCATGTACATGTCATAATAACTATTGTCCCCCCTAAATAAAACAGTTTCCTGGTGCAGGGCATTGGTGAGAAGCGAGCTAATTTCATTGTCGATATTCGAGAAAACTCTCCAGAACCTTTCAAGGACGTAAGCTTACTAGCAAATAACCTTTACTTGTCACTGTTCCTGTAAAAACCCATCAAGGGAAACTTCCACTATACTAGTCTTGTGCTTTTATTTCGTCTTCCATGTTTTAAGTTCAATTATTTTTGTCAATTATTTTTCAGATTAACGATCTCAAAAGGTTAGGCCTAACCTCAAGGCAGGTAAGGTTCACATTTCATTTTTCACCAAACACTTTCTCCTGAGTATCTTTGTTTCAATTTTCATTTACTAGATAGTTGAAATGTTCAATTGTTGTGCTAACAACATAAAAGAATGCTTTCTGTTCTTGGATTTAATATATGTTCATATCTCCCTGTCATCACAGATAAACACAATGATATCAGGGATCCTTGGGGAATTCTAGTGTGATTTCACAGCAGATTGGTCTGTCATGAACTATCTTGGCCGAAGGAATACTTTAGTGTACTGCAAGTTAATTTTATTTTTTGGTGCAGTAAACAAGCTGCCGGCTTGGATTAATCCCTAATGCTGTTAATCTGTAATGACCCATGTATGTAATTAATGTTATGCATTTCGTACAACGAGGAAGGAAAAATCATACCTCTGTTGTGTTTCAGAACTACAAGGATACATGCGAAAATATCGCTATCTCAATTCTGATTCCAGTTTAGTTGGAAACTTGACTTGAATGATCCCCTTCGATCCTTTTAACTGATTAGATGAACACGCACATTATCACGTTAATAATACATAACTTTGATTCTAGTTTTAATAGATAACATGGTTTCTATCTATGCTTTCTTTCTTCAATTATAAAAGGATTCCTTTAACCTAATGTAAGAAAAATTAAAGATAAAGTAACAAGAAAAGAATGTCATGAGAATTGCGTTCTTACATCATCTTTTCTTGTTAATTTGTCTTTAATTTTTCTTACATTATGATAGAGGAATCCTTTGCTCATTTAAACTATATAGATGTAATATAAAGTTATAACTGGAAAAAAAATGTACAAGAAAATGCCCATATAGTGGAGTGTCGTATTTTTTTCTTTTTCAGTTACAAAGAAGACCTAAATATATAGAGACATTTTTTACTAAAAAGGTTGAACCCTAGATTTTCTCATCTACGAATCAAAATGTGTTATTGCAGCACATTGCTGTTCCCCATTTGAAGTTTGGTATTCTTCTTTCTTCATCATCAATCGAATGATTATATGAAATAAAATACAAAAGTTACTTTCTACAATTTAACACATCACCAAGAAAAAAATGAAATAAAGGAAAAGCAATACAAAGATTGATAAGATGCTCCTGTGTGTGTGTGTTTTTTTTTCTTTATCTTTATAACAAGTATGGCCGTACAAAAAAAAGGGACTGAAAAGATTATCCTGTGACTTTTATAAACGAGTCAATATTATTCGAAGCTTCCCTCATAAAATGCAGTATGTAAAATTGAAATGTTCTTCTTTCTAACGGTAAGGTTTGAAACTCATAGATGCAATGAATTTGTATCAGTTTCGAATCAAATAATCGTAAGTGCGATGTAGAAAGGTGTGCCCAATTAGTTGCCAAAAAGGGAATATTTTGGCATATACGTATTGTAATATATATATGTAAGAATATTTATTTAGATATTCGAAACCGACCATTAATTACATATATATGCGTCATAAATAAGTTATATATCATATTGAACCATGCATGCTAAAAAGAAACACGTTATATGTATATATACAGAGAGAGAGATTTTTTTGTCCCTCATTTTTTCTTATGATAAATGTAGTTTGATAACGAAAATATTAAATTATCATATCAACGGTCAACCCCATGTTATACTTATGCTTCGACAACAAGTTATATTTATGAGTCGTGGCCATTTAATTTGAGCACGTCCTTGAGAAGAAAATATAAGACGGGAATAGCCTAAGACTTCCTCTATAATAACATTTAGAAGATAATAAATCTATGGATCAATATAAAGTATGATTCTCACAGCTTGGCTAACCAATTTAATTAGTGCGCCTTAATACACAAATGATTCCAACGAGCATTACTTATCTAGAACCTATTAATTAACATCTTCTTGTAAATTAGTGGTAATGTACGATTAAAAGGCCATGCTATATATGATCTGCATGCTACATCTCGAATTAATTGGTAAAAAATGCAACGCTGTAGATCATGAATATAATTACTTTCCTATCAGTACATGATGGGTTATTTAACTTTGCTTATATAGATGTTAAATCATGATTCTATGGTTGAGATTTAATCTCTATTAAATTTAATCTCAATCATGTAATCATCGTCAAACAATTCAAATTCATTGAATGCACATTGATTATACAATTTTTGGTTGCATATTACTTAAACCCATATATATATAGGGATTAATGGACGTGAACGCCCAAATGATGAAGTGTCGTGCAACGATCAAATCCTAGCCATCCATTTGATTTCAACGGTGTAGATCGTAGCTTCTCTCTTTCGAGCATCTTCGAGCATCGCCGATTGGATTTACACACTTCTCTTTCGTGCTCCCTCTCTCGCGGGTGTTGCTGCCGATGATGACAGGAACAAGGACGTCGAGACCATCGTCGACGCCACCAACTGCTTTGAAGAGGAGGAGGGCAAGCCTTCCTCACAGGCCGAGTCCCTCAACTTCATGCTTAGTCATCTTCCCCACCTCATCTTCTCCAATCTCATCTTCCCCACCTCCCCTCCGAGCACCACCAACGGCAACCCACCTCTGTCAACCTCCGAGCATCGCCATCATCGCCGGCACCCCAACTCCGACCTCTGCAACCTCCTTTGAGCCTGTCGCCCGTGAGCGCCCCCTGTGATCGTCAACCATGTCAATGATGACCTCTGCGATGAAGGTTGTCGTCGATCTGTGGAGATCCACGGCGAAGGTTGCTGTCAATGACGACCTCTGAAACCTCCTCCCTTCATCCCTTCAAAGCGTCGTCTCCTGCGAACGCCCGACTCTGATCGTCACCCCCCCCATCGACCGAACTCTGTGAGCATCCAAGCTCTCCGCGAGAGTCGACCTATGGTCGCCCTTCCGATCGCTGCCCCCACCCTCCCCTCTCTCGCCCCGTCCTCCAATCTCCGACCCCATCCTCATCTCTCTCACCCCCATCCTCCGATCATCGCTCCTCCATACTCTGATCGTCACCCTCATCCCTGACTACATGCTGCCGGGATCAGCCTCGACGCCGACGACGGTGGGTTGACGAAATAGGCGTCGGAGATCGCCAGATCAGAGGGAAGGTCAACGATGACATTTCACTTGCAGGGGAGAGGGGCCTAATCTTGATATCTAATCTGGACTATTCGTTCGGTCCAACGGTCCAAATTATATATATATATATATATATATATATATATATATATATAACACGTGAATAAAATTAGGAAAAAATCAAAAAAATGGATCTCACCCTCAAATTTTTAAATCCCAGCCTTATAACTCATAGATCTTAGTTCAACACTTCATATTATATCATCTAGCTACAAGATGAACCACATCATTTAACTGTCAGTTGAACCGGTCATTAATAATCATTCAATTCACATTGAATGGCGGATATTTAAGTGCTAGTTTAAAAGTGGTTCATCTACTTAGTAGTTCGGTCCATACCAGAATCAAAAGGGTTATTTTCGATTCATTCTTGATGATTCATTCTAGATTTTATGACAGAAACAAAAGAAAGGGAATTGGGATTCTTCTTCCGTGATGCTACTAGGAGATTTCCACCTCTCCAATATATTTCAAACCAAAGATGAGATCAATGAAGCAAAAAGAAAGCGTCCCTTTTGTAGCAGATATCGCAGAGAAGTTGAGGGATCTCATTTCATTACAGACATCGCCAAGAAGCTGAGTGACTCGCATATCGTGCTCCTTCCATTGTAGATGTCGCCCAAAAGTTAGGCACTCTCGTAATCTTCCCCTATGCAATCTCCCATCAATTTTGTTTGGCAGCATAGCATGGATTCATTTTTTCAAAGTGTTTTTTCTGTAGTATTAATACATGCTTTAACATTTATAGATACCTTTTGTTTTTGTAGAAATGAGGAGGGACACAAGATGGAGTTGAATATCAAATGGGAAGGAGGGACACATAAACTTATATGCTTAAGGTTTTGTTGTTTAGATTGTAAGAGGGCCAGAACTTGAAAGCGAGGCTCTGGTTATTATTTAGATCATAAGTTTTTATTTGGTTCATGATGTAGCAGCCAGAACTCATCACATTTACATTTCTTGTGAGCATTTTTACTTGATTGTTTTGTTTGTGTCCTGTTGGAATGCATGGTCGTCGGGTGTCGTCAACAGGAGCTGCTGCTGCAGAACGAAAGAATTTGCAGTCTTTTCTATGTTGTAGCAATTGTCCGTGTAACAACGATTTATAATTTCATATGTCGGTTCTTTTACTATAAATAGATGTCACGATGTAATGGTTTGAGTAGTTGTAGTTATCCTTTCATTTTGAATAGAATACTCATTTTCCCATTGTCTTCTACCTCACACTCCCATTCTGCAACTTCTCTTTTCTCTTCTCCCTCTGCTTTAGATCCAGTCCGGCAATGTCATTTTGGAGCTCTCATATTTCTTGACATGGTATCAGAGCCTCGTTATTGGTGATCCTTCTGAGCTCCTTCACCGTCTGCTCGGCTCGTCACAGTTGCAGCTTCATCGCCGCCCGGTCAACTGCCATCGGTATACATGGCACCCACGAGTCCGGGTCGACGAAGTCGATCTGAGCGACGATGAGCGCAATGGGCGTCAAATCTGTGTGTTTTGCTGGAGATCGACACTTTTGTCTTCGACATGGCCGACGATCGTCACAACAGCGCCCGATCCTTTCTTTTTGGTCATTTACTCCTTTGTTTCATCAATATTCTCGGCCTTCGACCTCTGCATTTCTTCTCTTCTGTGTTTCTATGGTTTCTTGTGTCCACTTATCTACATTTCGTTGTCTTCTCAGATCTAGTTCTTCTTTGTTTCTTCGACGCCCAGCTTGTGTTCGACAAATTGTTCAGCAGCATCATTCCCCTTTTCAGTATCTCGTTTTTTAGTTTTACTCTTCATCGATCGGAACTTCTAGTTTCTCTTTTTCAGATCTAAAAATTCATTCTCTATTTTTCATCTCGTTCTTCATATTTGCCTATGTTCTTTCCCAAATTTGTTCTTCGTGTCTCTATTTCCCGGTGGTAATCACCGGTTGATTTTCCGCTGTTATCGTCGGAGGGTGTGTTGTCGTTATAGGCCTTTAACCGACGTTGTTTTCGACAATCGGAATGGAATGTCTTGGTTCACCGATGGTTTTCCGGCTCCTCGACTGTATTGAAAAATTTTCTGATTCGTCGATGTTTTTCCAACGTTCTCGATGAGTTGTTGAGATCTGGAGATGTATTGCCTCCGATCAATCCTCTTTGTTTTCTTCTCTAAAGCTTTCTTTTCTTCTCCGTCTTCGTGACCTTCATGTTCTTTCATCCTTCGATCTGACATGTTTTTTGTTTACCATATGTTTCTTTCTTCTTCATGTTCTTCGGTTTTGTTCACTTGCTATCATGTTCTTCACCTACTCTGTTCATCATTAGCTTTGTCTTTTTGTTCAATTCTACTAACATCTTCATTATTTCTGCTCAGTTTCTTGTTCTTGCTAGCTGGTTACTGGCACTTTACAGTCTCTACGAGTTCAATTAGTCTGCAATTGCATCCATGGTCTCATCTAGAAGCATGCTGCTGCCAAATCAGCTCTCAACTTACCACGACTTCCAAGTGTTCGACGAATTGCCTGAGCTCCATCTTCTTCACAGTCTTCACGACGACAAGCAAGGACTTCAAGTTGTCGCCGTCCAACTTCTTCCCGATGTCAACTTGAGGGGATGTGTTGGAATGCATGGTCGTCAGGTGTCGTCGATAGGAGCTGCTGCTGCAGAACGAAAGCAATTGCATAGTCTTTTCTATATTGTAGCAGTTGTCCGTGTAACAGCGATTTATAGTTTCATATGTCGGTTCTTTTACTATAAATAGATGTCACGATGTAATAATTTGAGTAGTTGTAGTTATCCTTTCATTTTGAATAGAATACTCATTTTCCCATCGTCTTCTACCTCACACTCTCATTCTGCAACTTCTCTTTTCTCTTCTCCCTCTACTTTAGATCCAGCCTAGCAATGTCATTTTGCAGCTCTCATATTTCTTGACATGTCCTTGGTGAAAATCATTAAAATTTGGATTGTATGTGACTGGAGAGGCAACGACGGGGAAGAAGAATTCTAGCAGTGAGTGATCCCCGTTCTTTTGTCTCTGTCCTACGATCCAGAATGAAGATGGACAAAATGAATCGGAAGCAACTCTTTGATTTTAGAGTGAACCATATTATTAAGCAGATGAACCGCGCACGCGCGCACACATTCACATGATTGAAATTAAATTTAATAAAATAATATTAAATTTAATAGATGTTGAATCTCAACCATATAATCATGATCTAACGATTCTGATTTATCGTATAAAAGTTGATTGCATGTATATTGTAAAGAAAATTGCTTTTACGTTTATTATACATCAATGACTGTTATTGCTTGAATCCATGTGTATGGTCTAAATATTAATCGTTTGGAGATCAAAGAATTTTTATTCCGTCGCCACATTTGACATATGAAAGTACACTTTAAATAAGCAAACCACCAATTAATTGACGTTACTTTAAATTCATCTCATTTTCTTTATGTCTACTGTCACTCCAAAATTACCAATGTCACTTTTTTTATTAGCGTTAGAAACCTATCAAATAAAATAGAATGATAATAATAAAAATCTTTTATTAATAATGTTTTTAGAGTGACAATAGCCACATCCTTTTTTAATAGTTCGTATGCACACTCGAGGGTGTGTGTTACAAATGCTTTATCCTTCACATTTTTGCTTATATCACATAATCAAATTACTTTCAATTAACATTTTGGTTTTTTTTTTTAAGTTTGCAAATCTAGATTTTGCTGGAAGATTCAATGTGCCATGCAATGCAAATGGAATACTAAATTTACTCATCAGGATGCATGCACGTCATCCAACAATGTTTAAAACAAGTGCCCAAGGTTTTGTCTCTTTGGCTATGATCTAAATTACTTGCAGCAAATACAAACTTTGTGGATCTTGGCACCTGATCAAACTCTTTCCTGGCAGTTAATCAACAACAACCCACAGTATCTGGGAAGAACAGGCAGCATTTGCCTGTCTGGCACTTTCAAACCAGCCACCATCTCATATTTTATGATCCCAAAATGTCTCCCAATTTTGTTGGGGGAGACTCCAAAGTAAAGTCATGGTATGTCATGTATCAAAATGCAACCATGTCCTAACTCACATAAGATATTGATACGGTAGAACAAGTGGAACATAATTTCTAAGTCAAACACTGTAACAATTCTTAAAAAATAACAAGTTGCATGCAGAAGAACAGACCTTGGCCAAAAGTCTAACATGATGGACTTGATCAATTTGTTGAAAAGGAACAACACACTGAAACAAAATTTACCAAAATAGGAAGGTGAAGTAGATAGTGGGCAAGCACTAAGTATACATGATCATTGTAAACATTATCTTCAAATCATAATGACCAAAGTATTAAAGAAAAAAAAAGCACTGGCTTGAGAGGAATATTTAGTATTCGTCTATCTTGGTCAATCATGATCATGCTAGCAAATTATAAGACAAGACACAAGTAAAATTATATTATTTGTTCTTTTTTGTTTCCCTAAATACGTGCACCAAATGTATTAGTGTTACTAAAGTTGCTTTTGAAATATTAGTTATAAAAAAATAATTAATTACAGAACTTACCGTCTTCATATTTTATGTTTAAATTGTTACCCAAAAATTTTAAAATTTAAAAAAGTGGTTCATGGAGCCTGTGGGCTTTATGTGACCATAAACAATTAACAATGGGCCCATAGCGGTCCACTATAAAAGAGATATAAGGGAGAATAAGAAAAAAGAACCCCCAAAAAAAAAACGACACGAGAGCGGGAGAGCAACGAATACAGGCAAAGAGCGCCCGTCGAAAGCTTCCTCTTCCACCTCCTCGTCGCGCGTGGATGCTTCCGCCATGGCTTTGGTGAGCTCGCTCCCCGGATACCTGCAGATGGAGAGGAGACCGAGCGGGAGCTCCGTGAGCAGCGTCAGCCTCGTCTCGACCGTGAGCAGCCGCAGCAGCCTCAAGGAGGTCGTTGACGACGTCGACGAGGACCTGCCGCCGCGGCCGGCCAGGGCCCCGTCGTCGGAGGCCTCGTACGCAGCCTACGTAGACGGCGGTGGGGCTTCGAACAAGGTGTTCCTGGCGGTGGAGAAGGAGTTCAAACTGGGGAAGGCCAATCTCATTTGGGTGCTCAAGAACACGCCCCGGCCGAGAACGGTCGTCATCATCCACGTCCACGTCCCATCACAAATGATCCCGTTGAGTAAGATCTCGTCCTTCCCCTAAATGATGACCCCCTCCGTTCACATTGAATCACACTTTCTAAAACGTTGTTAAGTCGTTAAATCTCGTTATTTGTTCATGTTAATGTAATAGCATATTCGTGAACTAGTAATTTGATTTGTCAAATTATTTTATAATCACTTGCACTCTTGTGAAATTATTCTGAATTCTTAATTTTGGAGAGCTATTTATCTTTTCTTAAAATTTAAGCTCAGAAAGAGATACTTATATCTGTATTTTAGCAGTTAGCACCACTTATATCTATGTTTTGTGAGATATTCTAATTGAACGATGATTTTTCAGTTTATCGCATCTCTTGGCTTTAGTTTTTGTTTTATCCTGTCCAGTGGGAGCCTGGTTTCCAGCAGATCAGCTAAAGGCTCAAGAGGTTCAAGCCTACAGGGCGATGGAAAAGGATAAGATGGAAAGATCTTTGAATGAATACCTAGAGAGATGCTCAACTGTAAAGGATGTAAGTGCACTGAAGTCTACTTTTTTGTGATCATAATCAGAACAAAACATTGAGAGCATGTGGATGCTTCTTATTACAACAACAACAAAGCCTTATCCCACTAGGTGGGGTCGGCCATTAGCATATGGTGATTCTATTATTAAGAAGCATCCACATGCTTCTTATTATAAGCTTTGTTGATATAACAGCATATGGTGATTCTATTATTAAGAAGCATCCACAACAAAACATTGGATGCTTCTTATTATTAACAGGATTTGTTGATATAAGCTTTAGGATTTTGTTAATAATTTAGCCGAGAAAAAGAGTCTTGTGAATGATCAACTCATCAACTGAATTATGTTTTATTTGACAGGTAAAAGCTGAGAAGCTAGTGATTGAGGCGGATGAAGTAGGTCAAGGAATAGTAGAACTCATTGCTCAACACAAGATTACCAACCTTGTTATGGGTGCAGCGGCAGACAAAAATTATTCCAAGTATGCTCTTAAAGTTACATACACATATAGGGATTAAAGGTGTGGAGCAATTGTTCCACATCTATAGAACCATTGATCGACAGCCATTTTATGATACTGATATTTGATTTTGAAATCAAATAATGCAACTCCATATCAGAGGTGGATTTTGACTTCAACGTTGCACGACAGGTTTCCATGCCTTATTCACTTATATATTATGTTAGAATTAGATGACAATCAGAATAAATATCATAACTTTTAACCTTGAATATTTTCTTTAATGCTGAAAAAAGAATTTATCCACATTAATTCATTCTTAATGTAAAAAGTTCAAATGTTATTTTTATCAGATGCAATTTTTTTGTTCTTTTTTGGTATCCACTCAAGACCCTGGTATATAGGGCTAATAGCAATTTACAGTCGAGGTAGTGTTTTTGTGATCAAATTGGTGACTTCTGAAATTGAACCAGACTATTAGCTCCTGTAAAACATGGGACAAGAGACAACCAAACTTGGTTGCAATTTTTTTTATTTTGATGTCATATTTGTGTTATTGCTTATGTTTAAGATAAGTGTACTTCATCAATTTTGGTTCAAAATTAGTATTCACAAGAGGTAGGGAAATGGTGACTTCATTAATCTTGGAGCATCTTCACTTCGCAGAAAAACATTATGTTGGTTATCACCTTTATAATTTAAGTATAAAGTATTATGAAAAGAAAACGATGCTAGAAGTTTAATAGATTACCTTGCAGAAAATGCATTACGATGACTTCCAATCAAATTTGCCACATATTCAGCTAAAATATACAACATGTTTACGTTTGCCTCTTTGCATTAGATTATCACATTCATCCTTAAAGCAACATTAAATGTGAAACTGATAATCAAAGATTCTAATTTGAGGCATTTGGGAAACAGGAAATTGAAGGAACCAAGGTCAAAAAAAGCACTCATAGTTCAAGAGCAGGCTGACCCATCATGTAAGATCTCATTTGTTTGCAAAGGAAACTTGATATGTACAAGGTACCATCAACATCCCATGGCATAGCTTTTCTTTTGATCAATCTATTCACATACTATGCAGTTTCTTTTGTTGGTGTTTGTCGTTTCAGATTTATTATGCAGATAGAAACATGAGTTTCAGATGTCCTAGAAATGTGAAATCCGTTCCTTATGATTTTTGTGTTTCATGTCAATAGGGAACCTGGTTGTGGTGGACCTGGTACTAAGGTGGTAGCCAGTCCTAAGCAAGCTGAAAGAATGAGCTCAAGATCGTCACCTCAAATCTTAGGCCAGCTATTGAACTTCCTCCCTACTTCTGCACAAGAAGCATTCAAGCTGAGGTCAGTTTCCAACAACTCTGATTCACATGAAGAGGCAACGATGGCAACACAATCCAGCCTTCCATCAAGCCCCGGAAGCAAGGAGGGCATCGTCATTGACCTTTGGGACGGACTCTCAAGGAGCTCTAGGAGTTCAGAACGTTCTATGCGCTCAGTGAGCGATGATGTTCTCAGCACCTCAAGTTCGATAAGAATTATAAAGGATGAGGAAATTGAGGGACGATCATCAGCTCTACCAACAATGAAAGAATCTGATGAAAAGCAGCATTATTTGTCAATCAGTCATGACATAGTGGGTATTGTTGCATCCTTCTTTTTATTTAGGTTCTCTATTGCACATATTATCGGTTTACATGTTAAATAAATTTATTTGACTTTTAAATAATATACTTTCATAACAGATTTTGGCTTATCGAGTCGGACATCAAGTGAATAAATAAGATGACAATGTTTTAAATTGATTAACTTACTATAATTAATCTATAAGTGAAACATTGGAGTATATGATCTTTTATCTGACAATATCCAGGATGATGCTGGGTTGGAAGATGAACTGTACAAGGACCTGAGACATGCTGTCTCAGAACCAAAGAACTTGACTCGTGAAGCATATGAAGAATCAATGAGAAGAAAGAGAGCTGAAAGGGATCTACATGAGGCTTCCCAAAAGGTAACATTTCTTATATCTGAAAGATGGCTCACAGCGCTAAAACTCTAGAGGTATGACAACTAAACTGCATGTCAAGGAAAGTACTTCACTTGCACCAACAATTTGATGCTAGTGTAAGGATATGAAGATTATCACATTTTAGTTGTTCTCATAACCTTTTTTTTTTTTGTAACTTGGAAAACACTGGTGCCATCTCAGGGAAACTGTTTCATTTAGTGGGGCCTAAAAGAATATTCCCTCTTTACTAAGAAATTTTTTTCACTATCCATACTGTTAGTAGGTCTCAGGTCAACAACTTGATCATAACATGCCTTGTAAATTCCATCCATAATTGTAAATTAAGATTGGGATACATATGTATCTATGACAAACAAGCATATGAATGAATATGACAATGGGCAGAAATGGATCTTCTATAATGTTACACATGCAAATAATTTCCCATTTCTTTTGTAGATGAAAGCAGCTGAAGATTTGTATATCACAGAGATAAAACAAAGAAAAGAAATTGAGCAGAGACTTTCATTGGAAAAAGTAGAGATGCAAGAGCTCAGGAAGCAGAGAGATGAAATGTTCGAAGAATTCCAAAAGGCGCGTGAACAAAGAATAACACTAGAAAAACAAGTTGCTGATTCAAATTGCATTATCAAGGACCTAGAGAAAAAGCTGTCAGAGGCACACTACCTCCTCATTTCTCTTCAAGGTGAGCATGTGGAGCTGCGGAGGGAGCGTGATGAAGCAATCAGAGAAGCTGAACATCTTCGTCAAAAACTGGAAGAGGCAGCTACTAGCACTAATGGAAAAGAGAGCTTCTTCGAGTTTGCCTACTCAGAGTTGGAGGAAGCAACCAACAAATTTGATAATTCTTTAAAAATTGGAGAAGGTGGATATGGAAGTGTGTATAAGGGAGTCCTCCGAGAGAGAACTGTGGCTATAAAGCTTTTAAATTCCCAAGGGATGCAGGGACAAAAGGAGTTCCACAAAGAGGTAAATCCTATCACAAACTGAGGTTAATATTCCTTGGTATCTTCTTCATGGTTGATTCTTGTATTCTGGCTCTTAAAGTATATAATATTTACCTCTGCAGGTGAACGTCCTTAGTAGGCTTAAGCATCCAAATCTTGTTAATCTCATAGGCGTATGTCTAGAAGCATGGGCTTTGGTATACGATTTCCTTCCCAGTGGAAGCTTGGAGGACCGTCTTACTTGCAAGGACTATACGCCACCTCTCACTTGGGAGGTCCGCATTCGGATTGCTGCAGAGATATGCGCTGCCTTAAACTTCTTGCACTCAAACAAGTGCCTGGGTGTAGTTCATGGAGATCTCAAGCCTGCTAACATTCTCCTTGATGAAAATTTTGTTAGCAAACTTGGTGACTTCGGTATCTGCCGCCTTGTTCAGTCAACCAATAACACCGCAACTCTGTACCGCTGCACTCATGCGATGGGAACTTTTGTCTACATGGATCCTGAGTTCCTTGCATCTGGAGACCTCACTCCACGCTCGGATGTTTATTCGTTTGGCATCATAGTCTTGCGCCTGTTGACAGGAAAAGCTGCATTTGGCATCAACAGGGCAGTTCAGGATGCAGTGGACAGGGGAAGCCTGAGAGACATCCTTGATGTTTCTGCAGGGGAGTGGCCTTACGTGCAGGTTGAGCAGCTGGCACACCTGGGTTTGAGATGCTGTGAGATTACAAGGAGAAACCGTCTGGATGCAGCTGAAGCTTGGAGGGTCATTGAACCATTGATGAGATCCTTAGATCTTCCTGTACCAACCACCGGCCTTTCAGTCTCCTCCATCACTCCTGTTTCATCCACTGGTTTGCCTGCTCCGTACCCATCCACTGGTCTGCCACCGCTTCCACTAGGGTTAGACTTTACGATTTGAGATTCATATGAATGAAAGAGCAGTGGTGTTTCACAATTCAAGTGATTTGTAACTAACATATGAAACCTGAATATAAGGTATAGAACTCTAACTCACCAGAAATGTGGTTTTAGTTTTGCTATTGCTGCAATTTGCTTACTATTGAGGCAATGGTTCTTTTAAATTCTAAAGCATTTCAACTTCTTTAACTGCATGAGGGCTTGAAGTGTTGGAAAAGTACACTTGCAGTTATATCCAAAACGATTAAATTATAGCCACGACGGGAATGTGTCCTTGCAGGATTCGATACTGCTCAGTGCCGGCACTGCTCGCAGTTTCATGAGTGAGGAAGGAAATGAGCATCTCAATGATATTCCTATTTTTGTGACAGGCGATTGTTATGAGACAGCATGTGGATTATGTATGTTCTTGTGCATTACTGAACGTGAAACATAAAATAATGCATAAAATTGAAAATTCTCTTTGCTAGTTGAGTGTATCTTCTTTTTCTTTTACAAGTATGCATATTACTCAGGTATGTTTGCTAAACCCAATTCGAAAAATCTTATAAATCTCTATGTTTCTTCGCACATCTCTTGATCTTCAGTTTGGCTGGCGTACTTAGCATCTTAGTTTCAATGGACAGAAATGTAAGAACATTATATAACTTCCAAATTAAAATTACCGATAATATGTTACAATCAAATAAGATAAAAGAATATTATTAATTTAATATTTTAATTTATAAATTAATAAGAAAGGAAAAACATGAAATTTTAGGAATAAGATTTCTAATTATAAAATAAATAAAGATAATAAAATAAAATAATAATAATATAGTGGTGTTGAAGTTGAGTCATATGATGAAAAAAGATCAGAATAAATATTTGACTATAAAAGATAAATTTATTCTTTTAAGATGAATTAAAGTCTCTCTAAATTATTAATCTAACATAATTAAATTATGGTCTTCACAAACTAACATCCCCTCAACCTAATCATGCAGATTAAACTATCTTAATTTAATAAAAATTGAAGTCTCCGCAAACTAGCATCTCATTAAGTCATATTAAAATTAAGATGCATTAAATTGGATCCCTACACTATTAATCACTCCACAAAGCTAGTATAATTTAATAGATCACACAAACTTAATTCTCCATACACTAATTATCAAATTTATGTCAATTATTAATTTCAGATAAAATTAATTAAAATCAGTATCATGAATTCTGAACTTAATCACTTCATAAATTGGTATAGCCTAATTTAAAATTTTAATTAACTAACATAAAAATATTAAAAACAATTAATAATTGATTAAAAACGATTAAAATAAATAGAATATGGTTCAAATAATTTTTCTTCAATTAATAATCTCCTAAAATAAAATATCTTAAAATGTTGAGTTCATCCTATAAATGTTGGAGAAATAATAAAATATAAATGATGAAAATCGAAAGAATTTCACTCATGATAAAAGTAGAGATCTGAAATTTGAACAGTTGGCAACCTCTCGGACTTCAACCGTAGCACCTCTCTCCTCTTGGTCGTAGTCTGCAGATCTCACGACTCCACCGTAGAAAAAATATGAACTTCAAACACGAATTGAGACGATGACTTCTTCCTCAATTTATATGTGCAGACGGGTTTTCGTGTTGATAACAAGAGTAAATCGTATGGCTGAATTAAATTTCGTGAAGATAAGCTTTTTGGTGTCTGATGATAGAATTTCACGATTGATAACACTTGATACAAGATAAATTTATTGGCCAATAATAACTCTTATTCTCCGATTTTGCGCCAATGAAACTCCCTTAGAATTGCTTCACGACCGATAATAGCTTCAAAAGATAAATCTTGGCTAATGATAAAACATATGATAGTCTCACCCCTAAAAAACTCAGTATCAGTTTCACGGCCAACAAATCCATAAAGATCAATTAGGCAGCCACAGATAAAGTATCAGATAGAATTTAATATTTTTCACGACCGTGAAATTCCTCATGGATATGTTTCACGACCAATAATAGCTTTAAACTTGATAAAATATCAGCCGTAAAATCCCTTTTGCTTTTGATTCACGGCCTATCCTGCAAAATAATTATCAAAATTTAATTATAATTCGCCCACAATTAAAATATTCACATAATTAATAATTAGAATCAATAAAATCAAAATTATGATTGAAAATGACTTAAAATGATGCATATTATGATCAAATTGCAAAAAATATTAATTAAAATAATAAGTTAATATATTATATTTTGTATGCATGCATTGTGACTAGATTCTTAACGTTTGATAGCATGCGGAATAGTTGCCATTTGGCAACGAGTTAAAAGATAGGTCGCCCCAAGTTCCAAAGATCACGAATCCAAATTATACTGGTGATATCGTTTTATTTTTAAGTCTTTACTCGACTCATTTACAAGTGAAATAAAACTATTTAGATGCCGGCGGCGCGCCGCCCTCTACCATCGTCTTGTTAAGTCACTACATCACATTCAATTATCCCTGTTTAAAAATATATCAAACTCTTTGCCGACAGAAAAGATCACATCAAACTAAAATCAATATTTACGACCAGATACAATGTTTTTAGATTAGGAAGATGGTCAACGAATCTAGTCCAATTAAACATAAAATATACAAGGTTTACAGTGGAAATCAGATTTAAGGTATCTTGATTTAACATTGCCATAACCTTTTTTCTCGATACTTTTTTTTTATCTGAGCAATGGGTATGTACAGTTGTACACCAATATTTTTGGGCACTTTGAAATTTCATCTAGATTTTTATCTGTGTAATGGTTTGTCCCTCTGAAAAATGCATATTCCCATAAGTAAAAAAAAAGTCTATAAATATTTATAAAAGCAAATTTGGATACATCTGTAGAAAATTTCCTAGTAGCCGCTTGCAAAATATCATATTATTTAAATAGTTTCTGATGGTAAATATTTTTACAGCATTTTAGGAATATACTATAATATTACACTATTATTATTAGTTATTATTAGAGAATGATGAACGTGAAATTTTTTTTAGGTCTCGGACATACCAGAGGTCTCTGATGTCTTAGTACCCAACTCGTCCGAAAGTAAAAAAAATAAAACGATAAAAATTTTGTTCTCGATAAAAATTTCAAAAGTCTGAATCCGGAATTAAAAACACCTTTGCCAACTATCGGCCCTGAGGATCGGCATGAATTTGACCAAAGGAAAAACAGAAGAAAAACAAAAAAAAAAAAGACCAAAACTTTTTGCTCCGTGTGCGGCTCGCACGAATTTTGGCCGGATCAAATCATGTTGGACTATCTAATATGTTGAGCACGGCTCAACACATTTTTTATATTTTATTAAATATTTAATTATATATTATCAGTTTTATAATTATATTATACATATATTTAATCATATATCATAAAGTTTATAACTATATTATATATAAAAAAATTTACATCTAATAATCATAATATCATATATAATAATGTTTTATTTTTTTCTTATTTTTTATTAGTCTAAATCCTAGGGTAAAAAATATGACATATATTTTTTTATTTTCTTAATTTAATACATATGACAAAAATAATGGACGGTCCGATTTGACACGATCGACTCAATTGGGTCAGACCGAAAATCATGTCGAGTTAGTCGAAGTGCCTTTCGACACGACATGATTTCATGCTGTGCCACTCCAACACAATCCAAAACATAATCAAATAGGATTTGACTTACTCGGGAAAGTCCATCTTAAAATATTAAGATAGAAAATTATAAATATTATTTTTTTTAATGATTTAAGCTCTTAAAAAAATTGATTAGCACATTAAATTTAACATGATATCAGAAACAAATGTCAAGAATTTAAATTTCGTTAAGCTCTTATTAAAAAATAATTCCCTTTCTTAATTGTTCACGTGATGAGTTTGGATTAGATCAAAAAGTTGTAAAAAAATGATTAGCACATCAAATTTAACATAAAAAAAAGAACGAGAGCTTTCTTTGGCCTCATCAAATAAATCTCTTTCAACGTTTTTTTTTTTTTTTGGCATAGAACATGATCTTTTCGATGTCTTCTACAGCCACTCAAAAAAGAAAAGCAAAGGATAATTTGACGTCAATGTATTAGGAAATGTCAAGACATCCACACGCTGAAAATTCTAGGAAACTTTGCTGTTGCCCGTCGGCAACTTGGAGAACCAAAGAACATGCAAGCTGGAAATGAAAACGCCTCGCCAATTAATTTTCTGCTCATATAATTTGAACTTAAAAAAATCAGATTCACACACCATCTCCATTGTCTGAATAATGCGATTTTTTTTCTAAGAAACAATAATTCGCATTACCTAACAAAGAGGGTAGCCGACCCTATTTACGTTTTCGTTTACATATTTACCTAATAAAAATATAAAACATAATAAATAGCATAACAAAAATATTATAAGTATTACATGTTGCTATTTATTATGAATATTGTATTTTTGCAATGATCTTTCCATTCTATTCACAAAAAGACATGTTATTTACGTATTTAATTACTACAAAATTTATTACCAGAATTCAAAAAAAAATATTATATAAAATTTTCATTATTAATGAACGGGTAAATAGTAAAAATATGTATAATGCTTAGTAGGATTTTTTTTATAAGTAAACACGGTTGCTTAAATTTGTAAATAAATTACTTGTGCATGATGATTTAATAAGTGACTATTTCAATAAACGTTCTAGATTAAAAAAAAGACTAAGTTTTTTTTTATAAAGTTATATATGAGAGAGAGAGAGATCTAATCGTGTCACAAAATACATAATTAAGACATTTTAAAAAAAATTGTTAAACTATGAATTTAAAATCAACGGATAAACACAGCAGTGTTTGTATTTGATGAATTTTCTAAGATTTAATAAAACTCTAATAAAATAAGAAAAAAATACTACATAAAATAGAATAAATTTTATGTAACAAAAAAAAGGAATGTTGCGACGCTAAAAAAATTACATATAGGATATTTTTATTTACTCCTTGATTTATAAAGAACGATCGAATGAGGGAAAAAACGGAAGGAATCGGCATTTTGTTCATTTGGTGGTTTTTTAATGGAAATTCGGAAAATGTTTCTATCTCGCGTTGGATTTAGATCAAATCTATCTTTTCAATAAAAAAAAAAAGAAAGATACAAAAATTGGACTTAAAACAAAAACCATAACTTTTCTCCGTCAATTTTGGGGAGTATAAATTGTTCTCGAACCTTCCTCAATTTAACTTTTAACATATCGCTTATTTGATGCATAACTTAAGATGGCGTGCTGATTTATTCTCTTTTACATTAGATCGCAGGAATATAGAACTTATACAATTTAAAAGTTATTTTTAGTATAGTTATATATATAATTTTGTTTATGAAATGTGTGTCGAGGGATTTCAAATATACTTTTTTCGATATTTTTTATTAATAATTTAGAGAATCATTAATGGTAATAAAAATATGACTCATCAATAAATATTGGAGTGTACACAGAAGTCTCAATATGAAAAATTCTTGATGGGAGGCACTGTTGGAACATAATTTTAATATTAGATTTAATATGAAAATAATTACTGTTGGAACATAATTTTAATATTAGATTTAATATGAAAATAATTATATAATTAATTATTGTCAAAATATACTAATATCCAAATAAAGTGATCAAAATATTTATGGGCATATTCATTAATATGAATGACATGGAATTATATGTGTAGAGGCCAAAAAATGTATATATCAAAAGGTTAAATGGTGTATATATATATATATATATATATATATATATATATCAAAAGATGTATAAAGTTTAATAGATGTATATATATACCAAAAGGTGTATAAAGTATAAGGATGTATATGTGTTCATGTATTAAAAGATGTATGATGATGAAATTGTATATCCATGATCAAAAGGTATATCAATATTAAAAGATATATATGGAGATTAAAAAGTGCATCAATGTCAAAAGTCAGAAGGCTTCATGTTGGGTGAAACTTTAAATTTTTTGTGCCTAATATAAATAGATGGTCATGATCTTCAAAACACACCAACAACTTGAATGAAATATTTGATGAAAAGTTCTTTTGCATTCTTCATTTGTGCTAAGAAGAAAATATTTCGGTGGTGTCATTTTAGAAGTCCATTTTATCAAGTGTTCGTGAACATAAGAAGTCGATGGACAACTTGATTGTGATAAAAAGATAGCGATGAAGGATTATAAGTTTCCGCATTTCGTTTATTAAGTTTTCTAATGATTCGATCTAATTTTATTATTACGATTCTTCGTGCATATGATGAAAATGACTTTATCGAATTATATATATATATATATATATTATATTCTAGAATGACACGTCTTATTATAGAAGACAACACTTAAAACAAATTCTCAGAAATAAAGACATGGTTCTGTCGCATCGCTCCGTGTCAGATGGGAAATATTTTGGTGACGGCGTGACGGCTCTAACATGAAAGTTAAGTTGAAGGATTCGACAGGAGAAAAAAAAAAAGAATTAACCAAGTTGAAGGACGATCCAATGACATAAAATAAATTTGGTCAATCTTGCTAATAAAACAAATCGATAAGATGACTCCAAAAAAATTTATTTTATTCAAGGGACACTTAAAAAAGTAATCAAAATTATATTATTTATTTCACTCGAAAGGGTTTCCATAAATTGTTTAATCAATTACATAAAAGATTAAGGTGCATTTCACATATGAATCCATACAACTGCGAACACACACTACAAGAAAATTAGAGATTATCGACGGTCGAAGCCGTCGGTAATTTTCTCAAAAATTGTCGGAATCGATGTTTCCGACGATTTTTTCGACGGAAACTGGGACGTCCGAAAAACGATCGTCGCAAATCAATTTCCGACGATTTGAAAGGAACCGTCGGAAATTTCGACGAATTTTCGATGGTCGCAACCATCGATATTTGTCACGATCGACAAAACCCTCGAAACTTCGACGGTCACGACCGTCGATATTTTCGACGGTCGTGACCGTCGAAGTTTCCGATAGTTTCGTTGACCGCCGTAAATATCGACGGTTGCTACCGCCGAAGTTTCAGCGGTCAAAATCATTGCAAAAAATTTTTATAATTTAAAAAAAATAGCCGGCCGACGGCCGATGTCGGATCCGGAGCAGCCGCTGGGGGCCGGATCCGCCGCCAGGCGGGGCGGCCGATCCAGCCGCGAGAGGCCGGATCCGGCCGTCAGCGATGAGATCCCCCCAGCGACCTCCGGCCGAAGAGAGAGACGTCGGTGCGGGAGTGGATCGCGGGCCGGGAGAGGGAGAGGGAGAGGAGAGGAGGTAGAGAGAGAGAAGAGGAGGAGGAATTATATATAAGGGAAAAAGATGAGAGAAAGTGGGAAAAAAAAGCGAGATAACGAAATTTTAAGTACCGACGGCTCCGGCCATCGAAAATGTAAATATTAACTATTTTTAAAGTTACCGTCGGTTGTGACCGTCGAAAATATATTTAATTATATATAATGTTTATTTTTTATTTTACCGACGATTTGAACCATCGATAATCGTTACCGACGATCGAAACTGTCAGTAATTGCGACGGTTTGGGCCGTCGCTAGTTATATTAATAAAATACTCCTCATATGATATTATTATACATTTACCAATGGTTCCGACCTTCGAAAATTACGGCGGATTTTGCGACGGATGGTATCCGTCGGAAATATCGACATTCCTAACCATCGAAAAATAAAATAATAATATAACAAATTATATAATTTATTATTTTCCTTTCCGACGGTCGTAACCATCGAAAAATCCTTCGCAAATTGCGACGAATGGGTATTCGTCGGAAATATCGACGTTCCTAATCGTCGCAAATTACGACGGATTTCAAACCGTCGGAAAATGGTAATTTTCTTGTAATGACAACTTTTCAGCCATCGAATTCATGCACGGATGGCTGAGATCGGATATCCACAAGGCACGTTTGAATCACAGAAAAGTCGTCGGTTCATCTCGATTCATCCCTGCGCCTATGTGGATCGGAGGAGCGAACGACGAGGCAGCTGAGATTGAACAAAGTCGGTGTCCTTGCCGCCGTCGCCGTCTTCAATTCCGACGATGACGATTACTCCCGCCTTATGCAATTTTGATCTGTTCATGAGAAGAACGATCGCTGACCTCCGCTCTACTACGTGGATTAGGAGTTTGCATTTTTCCAACCATAGGATATTAGATTTTACTCTTTGAATCATATTACTCTTCCTATTGAATCATCAACATTTAATTATTCTCCTTTTTCAAATATATTATTTTTCAAATAAATCATTATCCTCTTATTCGACTATGTGATTTTATAAGTCTTATGTTATGAGTGTAAAAAGATATAAGGTTCATTATAAAATATTTATTTAATAACAACGGAATAATACAATGATATATGTTTGATCATTATTTAAAATATTTTAGTCAATAAAATGTTATAATTATTTAATATATATATATATGTGCTCGCGTCCAAATTATATGATACTTCTAATTATAATTAGGGAACCCACTGTTTCATATATCTAAGTTTCATATTTCAATACAAGTAATTTTTGGAACAAGTCATTGAATGCATGAACTAGCCTAGACAATAGCATGTAGAGGACTATCAAGTATTTAATGATGTGTTGTGATGTCATGCTGGGGTAACAAATTTGAAGTTTGTGGAGTCTTTAAATATTGGCATTCAGGCATACCGAGTACACAAGATGAGGGGGCAAACACTTCCATGATGTTTCTCAACTAAAGGTTGATGGGCAATTCAAAATTTTTCAATAAGGATTCGCATGATGCATGTCATTTTATAATTGTCTCACGTTGCTGTCCTCCTGAAGCGCTTGATTAGGACTCTTCTTTTTTTTACCGTAACTTTTGGTGCACTTTGTATCGAGATGATTTCAATTTCCACAAAAAAATTATGTTTCCATAGTTGGGTCCATGTAAAATATCTAATTTTTGTACAACAAAATTTTATTAAAATCATCTAACGACATTAGCTCAAAAGTTACACGCTAGAATATTTTAATCTAAGCCATTAGTCAAGAAAAAATTGAAAAAAAAAATTATGGATAAAGTTGATTGATGATTAAGAGAATGCATGCTAGGATCATTAAATTCATAATATTAGCATTTATCAAATTCATATATATTCATCCTCTTTTTTCGGACTAGGTCACAATTTATATGTGCAACAAATTCGACCGACCATTTTTTTTTATTTTTTTTCTTTTTTATTATTTAATACAAAAATTATTATTTAAATTTTAGTTTTAAACATAACATAAATTTTCTTAACTTTGAAATATTATTTTCGAACATACATAATTTATTCTGGTTTTAATTTTTTAATAATAATAATAATGTTTTTTTTTTTGTATCATCATTAAACATCCGGAATGACTTCCATCAATCTGAGAAAGGGTCTTGACGGGATGACTCTCGTTGCAAGGGAGGCTTGCAATAATTTATGTTTCAATATAGTTGTTTCTTTTTTTAATGTAAATAAAAATCTTATAAATATCCACGTATTCTCCTATATATCTCTTGATATGCACAACCAAAATCTTTGAAAAATCTTTGAACATAACATTTTCGGGAATGTACCATGGCATATTCTCGTCGTTGCAAATTAACAATATGAAATCAGAGAAATTTGGATATACTAATTAATCACCGATGTCAACGTCTTTGACATTTACATGGACTTTGATCCAGTTCGATAATACATATGTAATTCGCACACGGAATTATATAAAAATGGGTATTGACCATAAGGTCCTCAACGGTTTGGTCCTTGGAGATCACACCTCAACCCAAGAAAAGGAAACTCCTGTGGATCTCATTATAATACATATATATATATAGAGAGAGAGAGAAGAGAGTTGAACAGACTCAATCATCTAAAGGCTTACATCACCATCGTTATTGTTGGTCTTGACTTATTGTACTAATGTTAAAAGTTTGTCAAAGAAAAAATTAGAAAAAAAAAACAAAGAGAAGCTGTGATGGTAACGAAGAACGTGGGCTGTATGTGAAGTTTAAAGGTTATTAATATTACAAATCAAGTATTATATTTCTTGTTAATATTGATGAAAAGAGTTTTACTATATTAAATGTATGTTTGGATTGAGGAATATGAAGGGGTGAGATGAAATATAGACGAATGAAATTAGTTAAATTATATTTAGTTAATTTTTTATTTAAGTTAAGAAGAGTGGGATGAAAAAGTTAAGATTTTTAAACATCATATTTTTTATTTCATTAAATTGATGAAATAAGAAGGAATAAATAATTATATATCAAATTAACTCATAACCCGTCTTCTATTATCAAATAAAATCATTTCTCTTATTATCAAATTAAATCATCTCTCTTATTTATAAATTATCTTTTTCTCTTATATAAATATATATTTGTTATTTTTTTACTTTTAAAATAGATGAATAAAATAGTTCAAAAAATAAATAATATAATATAAATAGAAAAATATGCAAAACAAAAAATAAAAGAGAAAAATAAATTAAGTGATAAAATAATAAATATTTATTACTCGATATATATTATAAATCATTTATATATAATAAAAAGTAAAAATAACTTTTTAATAAATAAAACTTCTATTACACATATCATCATTTTTTTATAATTTACTATCCAAACATAATTTTTTTCACACACACCACACTCCACCATCCTATCTTTTCCTGCACCATCTCATCTCCTCCCTTCATTAATTAATTGTCAAACATACCCTAAGGGGGGCATTTGGAATGGGATTAGCAGTGGAAATAATGCTTAATTTCATCATTTGTATCCAAACAACTCTGGAATAGGAACAACTTTGGAGACAAAAAAATTTCTTCTCGGTTGAATGTTTTTTGTCTTGATAATTGAAAAAGTATGAGCAAGATGTTCTTGCTATTAGGAGGAACATCATGAGAATAATTATTCTTCTATTATTTTATGTAACGCTCGGACCCTTCCTCTCCCTCTTCTCCACCTTCTCCCCTCCTCTTCCCTCTTTAATGGTTGAACAGTTCAAAGGAGAGGGAGATCAAAGGACATGCCCAATCTATAAAACTCCTCCCCTCACTCTTTCTCATGTTTTCTCTCCCTGCTCTCTCCTTCTCACCCTCTAGTTTCTCCTCTTCGACGACACGCTGAACAGTGGCGGAGGGAGGTACTCCGGCAGCAATTTTCGGCGCGGACGACGTCGGAGATAGCAGCGAGCAGCAGACGATCGAGGACGAATCACCACGCGGACGAACCACCAAATCGTAGGCTAAGAGGTATGATTTCGGGATCTATTTCAAAGGTTAAGTTGTTGGATGAATTAAGCATGTTTAGGATCGAATCCGAATTAGAATTCATGATTAGAAGACGAAGTTGATAACTCTGAAATGTTTGATTTTTCATTCATGTGAATAACCTGAAATTGCTTATCTTTGTTTACATAGATTTCGAAGTTCTTAGACCATTGCATGTCTAGATTGTCTTCCTGAAAGTTTAGATTATCATACAATGCTTTAATCATGCTCACAAACTCGTAATATTGACGCTTAATCACTTTGATCGTTGAAAAGAACGAATTGCTTGAAAACTGTGAACTCGCGCAGTCTTCTGCGAGTGACAAATCCGGCCCGAGTTGCACATAACCCGGCCCGGATCAGATCATCCCGGACCGAGTTCTGCCCAACTCGGCCCGGATCCGCCATTAACGCTCAATCGGAGCTCGAATCAAACCAGTGACCCGGCCCGGATTCTACCTGACCCGACCCGGGTATTGATCGGAGAAGACGATCGGGCGGATCGACTCGACCAACCCGATCACGTGTTCAACTCGACCCGGGTGTAGCCTCTACCCGGCTCGGGTTCTAACTCGGATTTTTCGAGATTGATTCGGCCAACAACTCGGCCCGGGTTCCACCTATACTCGGCCCAGATTCTGGCCAACATAACGCAAACCTACGTTTTACGAACTCCTGTTTACAAAATTAATATCTGATCTTTAGGAAAGGTTAATTGTACTCTACAGAACCATGTTTACCTCATATTGAATAGAATGAAAAGAACGAAATGTTGAACTTGAGTATAATGTTATTGAAATCAAGGTTATCAAAATCGTGATCTTGATCGTAAGATCGTACGATCCTACCTAGGGTCGGCGATCTCGATCTCAACTTTGAGATCGTTTTTGTAGGATCGGTAGGATCGTAATAGCAAGATCGTTAAGATCGTAAGATCCTACCGATCCTACTAATCCAATTTTTTTTAATTTTTTTGTTTTGTTTTTTTTAATTTTAACCAATTGCAACATGATTTTTTTTAGAAATAAAATTAAGAAAAATGTTATTGGTTATAATTAAAATTTTAAAAATATTTTTTTGCACAAAATAACTCTATTATAAATGTATATTAAGAATTATTATATAATGCTATTTCATATTCACCATATTATTGCCATTTTTTGTCAATCTATATTAAATTATTATTATTATATAAATAGTATATATATCATTTGTAACAAGTCTTAATAGGATAGTACTCAAGATAACATTATTTATGATTTAAAATATTACAAATTTATTTAAAAAATATTATTTTACATAATTTTATATATTCAACTATTATTTTAATATATAGGTAGGATCTTACGATCCTCGATCCGATCTTACGATCTTCGATCTTACGGACCCCTTTCGATCTTACATAAGATCACGATCTTGACTACCTTGATTGAAATGATAAATGGTCGTCCGCCCATCGTCGGACGACCGCTTAAAAAGGACTATGACGGACGACCATTTGACTTCTAGGCATCCGGTACGTGGACAGAGGAATTCGACCTTAATCGAACCCCTCTTATTTTAAGTTTCTGTCCACTTGATTAGTTAAAGAAAAGAAAGTACTAAATAATGATTCGGAGCTATGCTCCATACGACCTTGATCGATCTTGGATTGAAAGAAAGGTCTATATGATAATGGAAGTTATGCAAGCCCTAAGCAAGACACTTCCACACGGATTATCATTTGTCTTATCTAGATGGGAGTTTTTTTCTTTTTGGATGCATCCTCATGGAACGAGGTCATCCCAGCCCGACGGGACTGGCCGTGGCATTGATCACCCACTGGCCCACAATAGTCTAGATAGTAGTACTACGAGTGCAGGCAATGGTACTTCCCTAAAAGAATGAAGAGCTCTTCCAATTGAATGGAATTGAATGGAATGGAATGGAAAGAAATGAAGTGAAATGAAAAGAAACAATGAAAAGAGAGACATGAACTGTATCATGCTTTCTCTACCATATGACTCACTTTTACAGTCCATTATATTATGCTTATTCTGACAGAACTGATTTATGATTTATACGAACTCACACTTATCTTTATGCTAACGGTTGAGCTTGCTCCTCTATGTGATCCCCACAGGTACATGATGGTTGCTCATGACGTGATGGTGTGCACGTGACGACTTCGCTCTGGGTGGCATGTGCATATGGTCATGATTATGTCTAGTATGAGTCGTGTGTTTATCCATTATACTAAGTGGCATATCTACTCGAATGGGTCTTATCATGTTTTGGCCGACCGTCATCGTTTTTATGTTTAGTACTCATACTCTTCTCGTTACTGCTCCAAATTAAGACCATGAGATGTTGTCTTTTGCTTCCGCACTATGTTTCTCATCAAGACAGTTTGATATATGTTAGCCATTTTTGCTTTCGCATTCTTCCCTTATTGTTATATTAGTTTATTTGACAAGTTTTCTGCTTATGTGTCACTTTCCTTGACCATTTGAGTCAATAAAAAAGTCAAACAAAGATAAGAATATGGTAGCGTTCCGAAAGGAGATCGCGCCACATGACGAGTCGAATTTCGAAACGCTACATTTTGTTATTAAATAGTCAAAAGTTGTACAGAATAAAAATATTATCATATAATTTTGCTCTTGTTCTTGGGATATCAAAATCTGGTACCAAAGGCCACTAAAGAATTCACTTTATTTAGCTGATAAAAAAATAATTGATAAATCTAATACGAACACGCCGCCAGGGTCATCCACATTCTCCAATAGATGCAAAAATTTTACAACTATCCGTCTCAATCGCGACTTCTGATTACATCACTGTACACATTTTTTTTACCATTTGGCACACATTTATCATTTATAAAATCTTCATAATTAAAACCTCACGAATATCGATCATTGTTAGCAACTAATGCATGTCCTGGCACGAGCGAAACGTTATACCCTAATTGGTCAACATCTATTATGTTCTCGCTTTTCCATTCAAATAAAGGTCATTTTTTTATATTGGAAGTCTCAATGAAGTAAAATGAGAGAAAAAAAAGTAGACACAGAAATGTTTCATGTCTACCAAAATTGGCTCCATGGATTCTAATAATTGGAATGTAAGTAGAACCCATAGCACGAGAGTAAATGGCTTAGGGTTTCTTTTTCTTTTTCTTTTTTTTTTTTTTTTTTTTGCCTTCTGCAGCTAACCATGGGTGGATTAGCAGCATGTGTTTAAAGGAGAGGTTAAAAGTATGTATTTTATCCAGACGAGTCGTTATTGATCACCTCTAAAATTCCTAGTACAGGTAGATCTCGATCTTGATGCCCCAATGAAAAATCTAGTGTAGTAGGATCATTGGATTTGCCCCAAAGCACGTCCACAAAAATTTTGCAAGCCAAGGAGCGCCAGGAGAATATCCCATGCCCACGCCCATGCATGGCCCTGTTCCTTCCAAGTTCCAAGTCGCGACCCCCCAGCTGCGAAGCTTCGTGGCTCAGAAGTGAGTTGTTTCGCATACAAGGAATGATTTTTTCTACAGTATTGTAATACATATATAAATTAACAGAGAGTAGCAAAGAACAAGGAGAAGAACACAGAATAGAATACGTCAGAGATAAACGCCATCTTTGTGCAGAAGGGTAACAGCTACCAAAAGTTTCTCCAATTTGTCACAGTCCTACAAGTCTCGTAGCCTTTTTGCTTTGCACGCCCCCTTTTGGTGCGTGGACAAAGGCTCCCTTTCTGCTCCCCGAAAGCTAAGCAATGTATAAAAAGGGGAGGAGATGAAAAAGCAAGCGGTAGTTATTTGATTCGAGATAGCGATCGAAAGATGATCGAGTCGTCGACGGCGCTCGCGAGGAGCTCCCGGCGGAGCAGGAGCAGCGGCCGGTTGTTGCTTGAGAGCGTCAGCGAGGTCGACGGTGAGCCGCCGCCGCCGCCGCCGGCGGAGACTGATCATGGACATCCGGCCGTGGCGGAGGAGGAGGCCGAGGAGGAGAAGCTGTACGTGGCGTTGGACAAGGACGTGAAGGAAGGGATGAACAACTTCCATTGGGTGCTCCAGAACACCCGCAAGGGGAAGAAGATCGTCATCGTTCATGTCCACATCCCACCCCAGAAGATTAACATCAGTAAGCTCTTCGTTTATGTTAATGTTGTGGATTTTGTTTGATAAGAGTAATGTGCTATGACGGATCTCAATCTCCTATTTTCTTCCAAATCCTCAAGTTCTGAGAAAAAAAAGCAAGAAACAAAGAAAAAGTTCATACTTTTAAACTAAGGAAAAGAGTTGTTTTGATTTGAAGCAGTTGCATCAGTTTATTCCCTAAGATTAATAAGTCGTCATGTATATTCTCTTTCCAGTCTGCAAATTAGTTAATTTAGGGCATGATTTCTCATCTCTTTTAATTGATTGATTTCATACAGTATCCAGTAAATATGCTTAAAGAATTGACTGTGATCCACTGCTTTGTGTGCCATTAATTTCCAGTGGGAGCTTGGTTTCGTGTGGATCAACTAAGAGAGGAGGAGGTTGCATTGCACAGACGTGCTGAGAAGCAGAAGATGTACCAATGTTTGCAGGAATATGTTGATGTCTGCATGGACGTCAAGGTAACTTAACACCCATTCCCTTCCATCATCTAATAACTTCTACCTATTTATCATCATCTTTCCTTGTAAATTCCTTTTGTTCCCATATAACATGTTGTTTGTCCTACTAATATATACAAGAAGATTCTTTCCCTCGCTCCCTGTTCAAGATCAACTGCTCCTCTTCTTTCTTTTTTTTCTTTTGTTCCTCTCTAATGTTAATCTGATTATGGTATTAATGTTCAACACGAAAGAACAGGCAAAAGTGTTTTTTTTCTCACTTTTCTATGCATAACTTTGAGCATTTTTTCTGATATAACAGAGCCAGCAGGCCGAGATACTGGTGATTGAGAAGGATGATGTCGGCAGAGGTCTGGTGGAACTCATAGCTCGACACGGAATCACCAAGCTTGTGATGGGTGCAGCTGCTGACAAATTTTTTTCGAGGTAAATATCATAGGTAAAAAGACAACAGAAACTAAGTTGGATACATGCCAAGTTGGCCTGTTCAATATCCACCTTTTGCGAAAGTTGCTTTTATTGAATTTATGGTCCTATTGATGTTTGGATCCACTTTTTTAGTCGTCATATGCTGATGGATCTTAGTGATGACACAAATTACTGTAGTGGCATGTTATGAATTTATAGTGTCAGTGGACCACAAGAAGTCAGAAGCATTTTGCAGCATTAATTTTGCCCTTTCTGCTGGTTTTGCTCCGCTAAGGGAAGAGTCTTCATCAGTCGATAAGATGAAGTTGCATTTCCTCTTACTATCTGAAACCATGTGGAGAAACAGCTACTGGATTCTGGAATACAAAGATGGAACTTGTTTCCCATTAAGTTACAAGGCAGCCACTACTACTGCCTAGTTTGACTTGTTTAGGTTGACGCTATTCCAACAAAATATGATATCAACGCCTGAACTGATCCTAGATTTCTGATTAATGCACAGGAAATTGAACGGTCCAAGGTCCAGAGCAGCTCTTGCTGTGCAACAGCAGGCTGTTCCATCCTGCAAAGTGTGGTTTGTCTGCAAAGGAAACCTGATATGCACAAGGTTAATTATATCCACGCCTCCTTCGCTAGTTATAATGTTTTTTGCTTTCAACTAAAACGTATATGCTATTGTTGTCCAGATTTTCATCCTAACTGTATGCCATTTATTTTCACATTCATGACCACATCAAATTCGCCACAATGACAAAACCGACTATGACTGCCTCAATTTTTTACATTCATTTTCTGAACATGTTTATACTTTGAAATTTCCCCTAATTGCTTGAAAGTGACCTTAATTCTTAAAGGCTTGTACAACCACCATTAGCTATACTCGTTTCTGTTGGCCGTAATGCTTTTATGTACTCGAAGCTCTACTCGTTGATGCCGCCTTAACAGTTTATTTCACATTTTCTTGATCATGAATAATGCATTCATGATTTTCTGCCTTCATTGGATGTGCTGTGATTTACATGTAGGGATGCTGATCTTGATGGATATAGTTCAGCACATTCGCCCTCTGCTAGCAATAGATTAACACCCAGAATATCTGAACAATTGAGATCCATATCTTCAGCACTGCCAGAGTTGACATTTAACTCCCCACCAAGGCCTGCACAAGAAAGCCTTGCTGTCAGGTCAAGATCTGCCAATTATGTTTCACACGCCGAGCTCACATCGTCAGTTATACATCTCGATAGGACAAACTCAGTATACAGAGAAAACAGTAGTACCACTGATGCCTGGGATGTAATGTCAAGAAGTTCCCACAGTTCGGATCGTTCAGGGAGCGACGAAGGTCCCGGCAACACAAACTCATTGTCAATGTCCCAAAAGGAAGATCATCAGTTTCTGCCCCAGCAGAATGATTTGGTAAACCTGACATTACATATTTCACTGAATTCAACTGAAGTAGACAACAATATGGTGAACTAATTTAAACACACAGAAAAGGAGGGAAACTAATTTGTGATCAATCAACCATTGCTATTAGATCCTTATGTTGAAAAACGTAAGAGAGTATGTCTCTTTCATTTCAGGAAGATGCTGGACCATATGATGATCAATATGAAAGGCTACAAAACGCCCTTCTGGAAGCAGAAAACTTGAAGCGTGAAGCTTATGAAGAATCTCGCAGACGCCAGAAAGCTGAAAGGGACTTGAGTGAAACTATCCGAAAGGTAAAAGAATCATTAACATTATAGCACATATTTCTACGTTTAATTTCTAGGATTTAAGTTCATTTATTGGCAAATTTACTTATAAAACATAAAAGCACTAGTGGTACTAATACTAGCAAGAGGACCACACTTTCCTATTTGTTTCATTAGACTGAGGAATTAACAATGAATTGCTTATTAACCTGTGTCCAAGAGAAGAAAAACAGGAAAGGAAAAAAAGGCTCTCACATGTTGAACACAGTTTTAGGGATATCATCAAGTCATCTAAAATTAAGATGGAAAGGAAATGAGATCTCGCATTGATTTTCAAATATTGATATTGAAATGCAGGTTAAAGTCGCAGAGAGTTTGTACACCAAAGAGCTCAAACAGAGAAAGGAAGTTGAAGACAAACTGGAGAAAGAGAAGTTGGAGGTGACAGCATTCCAAAAAGAACGAGACGAGGTCTGCAAAGAACTTGAGAAGGCAAAAGATCAGAGACTGACATTAGAACGACAGATTGCTGATTATGATCTGGAACTGAAGAATATCAGAGATAAATTGACAAAGGCGCATGCCGTCCTCAATTCCATCCGTTTAGAGCATGAGGCGCTGCGCCAAGAGCATGACCATATGGCAAGGGAGAACGAACACCTGCGCCCAAAGGTAACAGGAACATCTGCCAGCTCAAGCACAGCAGAGTTCTTGGAGTTCTCCTACTCTGAGCTGAAAGAAGCTACTGCCGACTTCCATGAGTCACGAAAGATTGGAGAAGGAGGGTACGGAAGTGTGTACAAGGGATTCCTTCGCCACACCGCCGTGGCTATAAAGAGATTAAATCCTGAAGGCATGCAAGGAACATTGGAGTTCTACCAAGAGGTGCAAACTTAGAAATATTTCCTCGCACATGAACGTTTACCTCCTGCTGAAGCTAATCAAGAAGATTTTATCTTTCGATTTCTTCTGTCTACACAGTTCTATATATACTTTTTGCAAACAAATTGTTCTGTTCTTAAAGAAGTTGCGGCACCTTTGTGACACACAGATGAATGTTCTGAGAAAGTTGAGGCATCCTAACCTCGTCGTGCTCATGGGAGCATGCCCGGAGGCATGGGCTCTCGTTTACGAGTTCCTCCCAAATGGGTCGCTGGAGGACCGGCTTACGTGCGAAGGCAACACAGCGCCCCTCACCTGGCAGGAGCGCACGCGCATCGCGGCTGAGATCTGCTCCGCCTTGTGCTTCCTCCACTCCCGCGATCCCCACACGATCGTCCACGGCGACTTGAAGCCCGCCAACATCCTCCTGGACGCGAATCTCGTGAGCAAACTCGGGGACTTCGGCATATGCCGGTTCCTTGTCCAGTCCATCAACGCCACCACCCTTTACCACTGCACCCGTCAGCCGAAGGGGACCTTAGCGTACATGGACCCCGAGCTGTTCTTGTCCGGGGAGATCACGGCGCGGTCCGACGTGTACTCCTTCGGGGTCATATTGCTGCGGCTCCTGACGGGGAGGCCGTCGTTTGGGATCAGGCAGGTGGTGCAGGAGAAGTTGGAGAGGAGATGCCTGGATGAGGTACTGGACACCACTGCAGGGGACTGGCCTTACATGCAGGCCGAGCAGTTGGCGGCGCTGGGACTGCGTTGCTGCGAGACGAGCAGGAAGAACCGGCCGGACGCCGAGGAGGCCTGGAAGATCCTGGAGCCGTTGGCGAAGGCCGCTGCATCATCCGAAGGGCCGTCGTTTTCGTCCTTCAGGACGTCGTTTGAAGACAGCAGCCGCGTTCCTTCCTACTTCGTCTGTCCGATACGCCAGGTAAATGATGTTGATCCAGATTTTATTTATTTGCATTCGAATCTAACCAGATTCAGTCCTCTTGCTCTATTCAACGTATTGTGCATGCAGCATGCTACGAGTAACCACACGTTTGAGCATCTTTTTCTCTTTATTCGAAACTGGTATTTGTGGAGCAGTTAAGAAATCTACCGTACGTGGAATCATTATGAAATCTCCTGGGGGGGGGAGGGAGCGCATTAAGTCCGTTTTAAAAACCGTGCAGGACTTATTAACGAATGAAATCATCTTATATCCATTGGGTCATGACGGGACAAGATTACAATTATAACACTGAAATGGTCTTGTTCATGTTGTTACTCCTACCGGAAATCTTACAAAAAAAAGTTCAAGTCATTGTTAGCTTCAGAAACACAGTATCGTAGAAGTATCTACGTGATCTTGGATTCTTTCCACCCATATAGAGTGCACGATTTGTTACCTGTCCTAATCTTGTGTTCAGCTTGCAAAAATGATGGTCTGTGGAGTTGCTATACATAGCTCACCCTTCTTCTACATTAATTTCATCACTGCAGGAGCTAATGAGGGATCCACACGTAGCAGCAGATGGCTTTACGTATGAAGCCGAGGCCATTAGAGGTTGGTTAGATAGAGGCCATGATACGTCACCCATGACGAATATCAAGCTTTCGCACCGTGAGCTCGTCCCAAACAATCACCTTCGTTATGCGATAGAGGAATGGCTTCGGCAGCAAACTTAAAATGTGTTGTTAGTTCATAGTGACCTTATAAGAAACACAAAAAGGATCTCTTCACAGCAGTCACTGATTCATATATAATTTATTCATTGTTAGTACACAACGAGTTTTTAGATGTTTGTGTATAACCATGTAAAAATATCAGTTTGCAGGTTTTAACTTTTGTTTTATATACAAGGAATGTGCAAGTAAAATGACTTACCTAAGTACTAATGTAGTAACATCTGTTTGCCTGTAATTTTGTGTTTTTGTTACCTCTCTCTCTCTCTCTCTCTCTCTCTCTCTCTCTCTCTCTCTCTCTCTCTCTCTCTCTCTCTCTCTCTCTCTCTCTCTCTCTCTCTCTCTCTCTCTCTCTCTCTCTCTATATATATATATATATATATATATATATATATATATATATATATATGTTTTTGAGGCCTTGATATCCCGATGTGAATCTCTAAAAAACTCAATGGGAAATTTGTTTCCTCTTAAGAATTATTTGCACTAGCCGACCCCACCTAGTGGGATAAGGCTTTGTTGTTGTTGTTAAGAATTATTTGCACAAGATTCAATTGCGGCAGACACAAGCATATTGCATTGGCTTGAGCATTTAGCTTTTTGCAACCAAATATTCGAAAGACAATGTTCTATTTTTGTCTCAAAGAAGGTCAAAATATTCTGCAAACCAATCAACAAACAAGCAAGAAAAGACCGCATTTGACATTAAGCACTTGCGAGAGTTTAAATTAAGAATTCAACACCATCTATTTTATGAGAAAACAATATTGTTTAAAATAGAAATTACATTTCATTTTACTTATACTGGATCGTCTATGAGAATTCGATTAGTTATATCAGCAAATGACTTCACATCTGTCCCCCACAACCTGCAAATCAACCATATTTTCAATAATAAAATATACTTATTATAATACTTCTGGACACAAGGATCGTCCCTGGTAAATAGTGCGCCAATGTAGAATGCAGTACATGAAGGCTAAAGATATTGGTCATGCAAGAAAAATCAGTTCTAGAGTATCTTTATTCTACATTTCTAATGCAATCTGGAATCAAACTTCGGCACAAAACTGAAAAAGAACAGTCTCAGATATAAAACAAAATGCACATACCAGCAATCTATTCCAATGGCATTGGCTCCATTTTTATCAGCATTTTCATCATCTCCAACGTGTACAGCATTTGCAGCCTCAACACCTATTTGATCTGTGAAATGGAAAGAGAAGAAAAAATGGAGAAGCCTCGTGTAAGCCCCATAGATAGATCTCCAAAAGCAAGATATTCTGATTTCAATCCTAACAGCAGCTTCTAAACGAACTGCTGAGTACTAACGCCAAAAGGAAACAATATTGCATTCTGAAGTAATTGATGTCTGGTAGATTTGAGAAAGTAATATGGGATACAACTGGATTTTGGATTAAAGTAGAAAATGCAAGTCCATCAAATACTTTCTGCGTGGAAGCTTCTTTTGGTTATGAGACAAAACAAGAACTATGGATCACCAATAGTTATCACCTTTGCCATCATCACAACGAGTAGATATGTGACAACCGCCATGGAATATTAATCTACAATGGTCAATGTCATGTACCTAAAGCCAATTTAAAAATCTCTGCATCAGGTTTTTCACAGCCAACCTCCGAAGATACAATGATGGCATCAAACCTAGAGAAGCAGCCACAAACAAGAAACTGTCAACACAGGTTGCATAAGCAGAGGAAGTTTGGGTCTACATAGATCAATATTTATAATATTTTGGATGTAACCAAGTGTATCCAACTACTGTTGATATCTATTGCATGCCAAGAAGTAAATTATCCATGTTTGAAAAAGTAGAATGTAGTTCAGTTCACAAGAAAAGAAAAACTGGATATGCACCACACTTACAACTGAGCAACATCTAGGTCCTTCAAGAGTTTGCGTAAGCGTGTGTCGAAATTAGAGACAACTGCCAACTTAACTGTATATAACACAACAAATGTAAGGGAAGGAAGATATAAAACAAGAACAGTTTGGGCATACAAAAAAGGGAAAATACTTGGCTTAATGGCTTATTGACCTCCAGATCCTTTCAGGAGAGACATTGCTTCATAAGCTCCAGCAGGTAGGTGCCATGCATCACCATTTGCAAAATACTGGTAGGAAAAATGAATGACTAATTGTCACATTTAATTTTGCAACAATGCTGAAATGAACAGACTCGTTCAGGATAGATTATATACGGTGGACCCAGACTCCCCTCAAAGTCCTCGCATTAGCTTTTGCAGCAGGGTGGAATTCTCACTAGAGTCTCCATGGAGATATGTGCACCAAGCACTAATATCCTGTGCACTTTGTGGATATGAAGAGAAGGACCTCGTCCACTTGTTTTTTCTTAGTGTTTCATATTTGTTAAGTATGACAATGTGAAAATATCATGGGAATTGACACTTCTGCAGTGGATGGCTTGTAGAACTCGCACCATGCATAGGGGTGCAGTGGAGGTAAGGGTGGAAACAAGCATTGTGGTGGTCACCTAGGCTATATGGCTCTAGCCTAAATGCACCATTTTCGTGGGTGATAGGCGCCACACAGACAACAATGTACATCGTGTCTCTTTCCTAATACGCCAGAAAAAGGTTGAATGTGAAAGTCATCAGTAAATCTTTTTAAAAGCTTTAATGACTTGTGACACGTAGACAAATCCTACATGGACAGGATGAAAGTTATTAAAAATAGTTATGACAATCAATCATCTGTAATATCATCATCACCTACATCTCGCAATGAATCACTCTCTAAATTCACATAAAGTTATTGTCATCCTACCAATCTTCTAACTCAATGAATCTTGAATGAACACAAGACATCTTGCCTAATGTCAATGACTTGTGTGATGTCAAAGAGAAGAATCTCACCTCATAAACTTCCTCAAAGTATTTATTATCGCTGCAACCTGTTGCTTCAGATACAACAAGCCTCCAGAATGCTTTACCATCTCCCTGTGCAAAAGTCCCAAACAAATCATTTACTACAATAATCCAAATTCCCATTTCTTATTGAAGCTTGCAACTTAAAGCAGGTAAAATGTTATATTAGGACCATCTTTTTCGACACCAAATGCCAATAAATTTCGTACCTGATATCGGAGCTTCTCAGGCCAAGGCGCTGCAAAAGCTCTTCGGAATCCATGTTTTATATCTTTTTCCGTTGCCTCCAACCCTGGAGATGTAAAATGCACAATACACTAGATAGGATACAGAAAATGCAATGGGATTACTTTTCCCAACAGAAAGAGGGCGTCATGATAGAAAGAACAAGAGGATTCACCATATTTCCTTCCAATTGAGGCGTAGGTCTCCTCGACGGGCCTTGTCAGCTGTAGCAACGTGCCGCCAGCGTCGAGCAGCAAGCCATCATACTTCCTCCGTCTGCCTTCCGAGGCGCCTGCAGGAGCTACAGAGAGAAATCAAAGAGGGAGGAGGAGAATTCAATTGGGGTGCAAACTGCAAAGCAATCAAAGAAGGAGCACGAATTAGGTGACGACGGAGAGGACCGGCCATCAATCGGATCGTCACCGGAGGTCGGGGAAGAAGGTGACATCTGGTGGCTACGCCGCGACGAAGGAGGCCGAGAGATGCCGCCGGGAACCAGTGTCGCATCGCCGAGCACGCCTCCATCGCAGGCGCTTTAAGTGACGACGGCGAGACGGCGGAGCCGGACTTGAATCATTTTGACTCCTACTTGAGTTGCCACGTGTACAAGTGACCTTAATGTATCAAACTTAAAATAGGTAATTAATCCTTATCGAAGTAAATAGGTAATTAATGTCGACAAAATAGTTAAATGTACTAACACAGGTCTGGATTTAGATTTATGAGCATTACGGAATTATTATTCATTTATAATTTATTTGATAATTAACATGAAAATTAAAACTTGGGTCGCTAGAGTTTTATAAAGTTTATCTTTTTAATCACGTATAATGCAACTTCACCTCCATTAAATCTTTAAAAGATACTATCTTTATCTCGCATAAAAAATATTATATATTACAGATTAATTTAGTTCATTTTTATTTATAAATACATGTATATATCTATCTATAATATATTAAAAGCAAAGAAGTTTGCAAGGAAATTATGACACTTGGCATAAACACAAATTGACAAATGTCCAAAAAAATTTATTTTTAAATTAAGATAATAGGTATGCTTATAAAATATGATAATTATATAATAATCATATAATTTAATTACCTATGTAGTTATAGTAACTATCTAAGTTATTTTTATTAATTAAATATTAATTGTAATCATATTTTCAATTATTAACCGACAATTATTTACAAGATTCATAAACTAATATATTTAATACTAATAATTGTCGGTTAATAATTGATAACATTATAAATATTGCTGATAACTTAGATATTTAATTAATTGATAATTAAATATAAATAGAATTTATAATGTTATTTACAAGATTCATAACATACTAATATTTAATTATCAATTAATTAAATATTTACCTTTAAAGATATAAAGAATGAGATATTGCTGATATGAAATAATTATTTTTGTAATTTCTTAATAAATGAAGAATATAAGAAACTTAAGCAAACTCAAATAAGAAACAATCAAGATAAACTAAATAATAATAATTAAAATAATAATACAAAATTTTATGAGCAAAAGTTAGATAAACTAAGCATTATAAACTAATTATATTTCTTTATTTATAACAAAAAAATAAAATCAATAACTTGCATTTTCATGTGTTTTACCAATATAAATATTAATAGTTATTTTAACTTCCTAATGCATTAACAATAAAAAAACTATCAGTTTTTTTAACTTCCTAACTTATCAATATGTTAACAATAAAAAACTATCAATTATAGAAGTTAGTAATTATTCAAACTCTCTAACCGGTAGTAACTGCCTTCACCCAGGCCCAACTCACTTCATGCATGCACACTTTTTGTCTATAAATACTCGGAAGCAACTGCTTCAAATTCACACAATAGTCTCCGTCTCTATATTTTGAGTAGTGTGTCGAGTAGAGGACCTCATTATGCACTCAATAGATCCTAGAATTACTATTTACGGAGTATCAAATCTTTAGTGTCATTTTAAATTTCATTTTGAATTATTTCTCTGTGATTTGTAACTTTATATAGGATGGTTTATTTTTATAATTTGTATAGAAAAACTTATTATCAGTATTATTCATTTGCATGTATCTTTGCGTGAAAATTGTTTCTTTATCTGTATCATGGATCTGAATGATCTTATAATTTTCAAATGTTTATTATAGGTTTTAATCGTTCAAAATAATTCATTTTCTTAATATGGTCTATTCTTATAATTTATAAAACTAATTAACCTTTTCTTTTATATATGTCTACTCTAATGCATTTTAAGTTGCATTTTTTTACCATGATTATGCCATATTTTTCCCTATAAAATATTTTTCTTTTAATTTTATGTGGAAATTGAATTCATTTGAATTTGTTTTAGAAGATTTTTATGATTAATTAATTTTTATATCATATTTTTTATATTAGTTAAGTGTAAAAAAAGTAACGAAACGCAAATAATTTGATTTCATGCCATAGTTTTTTATGACCTTATTGTATTCACATCATTTTATGATCATTCTTTTGTTCTATCAGATAATTCCTTCTAAATTATGTGAATTGAATTACTTTTACTTTGTTGTAGAATATTTTCATTAATATTATTCTGTTAATTGTAAATAATTTTTTTATTGCTTTTTAAGAATGGTCATATTTGTTTATAACATTTATAGTTATATTTCTTCTTAAGATAAAGATACTATTAGCGAAGAAATTCAATCATTTGTGCACTATATTATTTAACCCCCAATATGAACTATTTGACATCCTTTTTATGAAGTATTTTTAATTCTATAAAATAATTCTTTTTAATTTATTTGTGAACTGTTTTTAATTCTTTTTAGGAAATTGACATGCCTATTTATTTTCAATTCTTAATTATATTTATTTAATTTAATTTAATTATTATCATATTTTGTTTATATATTTGTATTTATTCTTAAAATATTATCAGCGTGAATACAATTATTTTTTACGTGTATTATATATTTCCATAATTATAACCCTCACTATAGTGTGTGTGATAAAGTCATTTGTATATCACTATTATTTTTATAGTGTTCTATATTATTTCTCTGATCATATGTACTTATAGATTGAGAAAAAATTATATTAAATGTATATTTTTTAAGAATTTCAATATCAAATAAATAAAAATAATATATTTTCCTTTACCATGGTTGTGACCATCACAATCATGAATATGGTTTATAAGTTTATAATTTTTATATTTGGTTATTTTTAGCAATATATAAACTTAAGAAGTCACATTTAATATATGACATTTTCTTAATTCAGTTTTCTCCTATTTTTTCAGTTAAGCTTAAAAGTAATATAAAAAGAATAAATAGCTTAAAAATCAGTTGAGATGCCAATAACTATAACAATAAGATGTAATGAAATATTAAAGTGTGGGTTTGAGCCTATGGAAAATCCTAGCAGCATTATAAATTGAACTTAGTAGGTGATTTCGGAATTTTATTTCTTTAATTTGTTATAGTATATTAAAAATTACAATTATTATTTTTCTCACTAAGAATTTTATCACTACAACAAAATCGTGATTTTTCGACGGTTCGAAATTCGTTACAATTTGCGACGGATTTTGCGACAGAAATATTTTCGACGGATTTTCCGACGGTTGCAACCATTGGAAATGAAAATAATAAATTATGTAATTTGTTATATTATTATTTTATTTTTGACGATTAGGAACGTCGATATTTCCGACGGATATCCATCCGTCGCAATTTTTGACTGATTTTGCGACGGTTTGAACCGTCGAAAATATAAATAATAAATTACATAATTTATTATTTTATTATTTTATTGTTCTACGCTTAGGAACATCGATATTTTCGACGGATATCCATCCGTCCCAATTTCCGATGGATTTTGTGATGGTTTGAACCGTCGAAAATGTAAATAATAAATTATGTAATTTCTTATATTATTATTTTATTTTTCGATGATTAGGAACGTCGATATTTCCGACAGATTCTCATCCGTCGTCATTTCTGACGGTCGCAACCGTCGGTAAATATATAATAATATAATATGAGGAGTATTTTATTAATATAATTTGCGACGGTCCGAACCGTCGCCATTTCCGACGGTTCCGACCGTCGGTAATATTTAGCGATGGTTCAAAACGTTGGTAATATAAAAAATAAATATTATATATGATTAAATATAATATTTTATATTTATAATTAAATAATTTATGATGGTCACAATGGTCGGTAACTTTAAAAATTATTAATATATACATTTTGGCCAAAGTCGTCGGTAATTAAAATTTCGTTATCCCATTTTTTTTTATTTTCCCGCTTTCTCATCGTTTGAAATCCAATATATAAAGCCCACACTGTCCTCTCATCTCCTCTCTCCCTCCTCTCCTCTCTCTCTCCCCCTCTCCCTCTCCCGGCCGGCGAGCCTCTGACCAGACGTCATCGACCGCCGGCGACCCTGTCCCGCCGGCTCTCTCTCTCCGGCCTGGACCGCCAGGCGGGCGCTGCGGCTGGATCATGCCCCCAGCGGCCAGATCCGGCCGCCAGGCGTCGGATCCAACGGTGTGGCGTTCGGATCCGGCCGCCAGTGGCTGGATCCGGCCCCAACGGTTGGATCTGGCACCAACGGCCGGATCCGGCCGCCAGCGACCCGAATCTTGCACCGACGGCCGGATCTGGCGCCTGACCGTCGGATTTGTCTCGCCGCTTGTCGGATCTGGCAGACAGCGGCCGGATTTGGCCGCGGCCCGATTCGACTGCAAATTTTTTTAAAAAAAATTCTTTGCGACGGTTGCGACTGCCGGATCCGCCCTCGGCCGGCTTTTTTTTATATTATAAAAATTCTTTGCGAGGGTTTTGACTGCCGAAAGTTTCGACGGTAGCAACCGTCGATATTTGCTGCGGTCGACGAAATCGTCAAAAATTTTGACGTCGATATTTGCGACGTTTCTTTCTCAACCATCGAAAAAATTTGCGACGAGCGATTTTCGAATGTATCCGCTTCCGTTGAAAGAACCGTCTTTTAGGGAAAATTACAGACGGTTAGAATTTCTTATTTTTAGATATTTGTAACCATATTTTTCAGTAGGCCATTATATTCATCGTCTTTAATCAATTTTGCTATTCATATCATTTTGTGGTATTCTTGAGCTAGCGATAATTATCATTAGCGCATTGGAGCTATACCAAGTTGTCTTTTTTAAATTTTCAAAATTATGAGAAATATTTTTAACAAATATAAAATATACTATATTTTTTTACATATTAATATCATTTTTTGAGGCCAAGGTTTCAAAATATGCAAACATTAGCAAAGCAAATTATCTTATTCTTTAGTTTCCATGGTATAATGACATAAATGAGGCGATGAATGGAAAGAGTAATGCTGTTGGATGCAACCTGCATGTATGATTAAATAATGCATTTACCAAATTATCTTATTATATAGTTTCCATATGTTATATTTTTTAAACAGTTAGTGTCTTCGGTGAATGCATTGCTAGGATCCTACGTGATATAAAGATGTTAAAGAAATTTTGTTAGGATTTAATAAATTTAGTTGTTTACTTATTTTTAATTGAGTGTGTTAAATTTGTATTTATCAATGAAGTATTAGCTACCAAATTATATTATCTTTTAATTGACATATGTTATATTTTTTAAAAAAAATAGTAGTGACTTCGATGAATGCTTTGCCAGGATCCTACATGATAGAGAAATTTAGTTAAGGTTTTATGAAAAAGAGATTTTTATTTTGTTAATTATGAGCCTATTGAATCTATATCTATATGAAAAGTATTAGTGTATTGTCATATATGACAAGCATAGGGCCTCCTCAATGGATGAAAAAATTAGTAATACTAGATGGCTGCAATATGCATGCATTATACAAGTTTACATAACATTTCCACTCACAAACCATTACTAGAGTTTTATGAATTATATTTTTTATTATGTAAATTTATGAGCAATATAATTTTTTTATTCTAGACATATATAAACACAGTTATGTAGACATATAAGTGAAAAAATAATCGAGAATACGCTGGTGCATGCATTGTAAATATAATATAATTCTATTTATAGTTATAACATAAGATTTACCCATGATTATATACGAATAAACCTACATGGCACTGTAAATAAATTTATAAATACAATTCTATTTATAATTTTATTTAGGAATATAAACATTTGTTAAGGCAGTACATATACCCATGACCATATATAAACATATGTGCATGCATTGTTTTGAGTTATGAGTTGCATTCTTTAGAACAAGGTTTCAAATATGGACATGCATATTTTATTATCTCGAATTGATTAATATTAATATTTCATTATTTATTATTTATTTTTTATTTAAGTATCCATATCATTTTTCTAAGACAGTTGCTAATATGCATGCATACCATCCCTACATATATATTATTAACCTATTGATTCTACATCTCCACAATGGATCCTCTAGGGCTTAGGTGGCTGCAATATGCATGTTTAAATAGTACACTTATCAAAATATATAAATAACATTTATTATATTTTTTTGAAAATAGTAGCATCATCGGTGAATGGCTCCTACATGTTAAACTTAAGAAGTAATTTATATAAACATGATAGATAGTCTTCTTAGGATTTTTATTCTTTTAATTATGAGAATACCAATTAACAAAAAAATTTAATTTTAGATTGATATAGCCATATGTTATATTACTTTCATTTATTTATTTTAACTATTTTAGTATTTCCATCATTTTTTACAAAGTTAATTGGTGTAAGTTCTATCTATGTTCGCTTCATAAATATGGTATGTGTTAAATGTCATAAATGCATTATATATCACAATCTATGTCTTTAGTCCTTTTACTTAATGTTAAATTTTAGACTGATATAAACATCTATTTCTTTATATAGTTCTTTTATATAATTTTTGTAATCAAGTTCGATATTCATATAATTTTTTAGCCAAGGTTTGAAATGTGGATGTATATTTTCTATTCTCGGTGGTTGATTAATATTATTGAAAATTTGTTAGTTCTTTTATTATTTTTAATTATTTATTTTTTAATATTACTTTTAGGTTATGATTTCTAATATGGATGCACAAATTAATTAATGCTATACACGACAAGTGGAATATCTCCCAGAGCAATGCACGTTAAATAATACATTTACAAAAGTATATTATATTAGTTATATTACATTTTCTAAATAGTAGCATGTTCGGATAAAACGCTTAATATTATTAGTTATCCTTACAAAATTCTATATATCGTTATCCAAATGATGAAAATAGTGTTTAATGATAAAGAAGAATATGTTATACATTTTTTTTTAGGAGACATTTATATTATTTTTTAAGCGGTAGGATATAATTCATCAAACTTTTTTTAGTAATAAGTAGTACAATAACAACAAGATGATAATAATAACACAAATTTTATTTCTTATTAATATTTTTTTATTTTATACACTTGATTAATGTGATTATTATATTTGACCGGGCGTCGTGCAGGTGTTACACTTCTTGATATTTTATAAATCAATGACTGTTATGTTATTACTTATTATTATTATTTAAAATATATTAAAAAATTAGTGCATCTCGATTAAAACAATATCACAATTATGTTTTCTCATCTCGATGAATACCAGTACCTTGATTCCAAACTCAGATATTAATCGCCCTTTCAATAGCATTATCTTCTACTTTTCAACTACTTATCTCTTACTATTGCAATAATTACGTTGGAGTAGATTTTGATTTTTTATAATGCTAATAAGGAATAAAATCTAACAATATGAATTTGAAAGCTAATGTACATAAGGAGTCGCAATGAAGGAAAGTTTTGCTGCACTCACATTACTGTTAAGTTGGAAAATAGAAGCGCCTATATTAATTGCAGGATTAATAGTGAACACATAGGGTTCATAAGTAGGTATGTCCAAGTAAACTTTCCATCGACTATAAATAAGTACATAAATACTTGTATGTTCTTGATGAACATGATTAGCAATCTATATCGAAAAATTGTCAGTCAATGCATGCGGACTTGAAGTGGTAATCATCAATTGTCGAATAAATGTTGCCCATGTCCACATGGTAATCGATAGCTTCCCTGTCCCAGAAACAAAACAAATTAGCATGAAACAAACTATTATTTGGGACGGAATATAGAATGAGTAGACAAGAAAGAAGGAAAATACTTTATCTTAGTAATCGACATTCCAAGTCGCTTGGCAACTTGATCAACATGAAGTCCATGGTCGCTTTCACTGTTCAAAGAACAACATGGTTTAGCATGACTTGGATACTACAATAGTGTGCAATTAAACTTACAGGCTTGCAGGTTCCTGGAAAATGCTCAACACCAACTTATAGATGTCAGCCTCAGATGCCCCTGTGCCTGCACTTCGAATAGACTAGCGACAGATAAGAAACAATGATGGTCAGTTCTCTGTTATGTGAAGAATTCAAGAAAGAGAATTGAGAATGCTAATTTGGCCAACCTGATTTGAGAATGAAATTGGGGATTCCTTGATTTCGCTCAACAAAGTGCCACCAGATACTGAATGCATCGGGATTTGAGGAACAACTTCATCCTATGCAAACCAAATCCAAAGTAGCAACTCATAAAGTAATATCTCTACAGCAGAAAATATGTGAAAAATACATGCATCTGGCAAGCATACAACAGAAATATACCATCCCACTTCCACATACCTTGTCTCTGGCATTCTTTAAATGTACATGAATGCATTGAATAAAGTGGAGAGTGATCGCATTGTAGTCAACAACGGGCCTGGATAGTGCATTTCATGAAAGCAGTACCTTGTGAATTAGCAATGAAAATAAAAGTGTCTAAAATATCAAACTACAAATCCAAATTAATTATTAAAAACAGAAGAATAAGGGATGCATGGTTTGTTGACACCGAAACTTAATAACAGAAAGATAAGTAAAATTTATGGTTCCACATTTTCAAAGCTTCAAATCAGGGCATCTATCCATTATCGACAACCTCTTAATAGAACATATTAGTCCACAGTTACAAAGAAAACATTTGAGACTATGACAATTGTTTCAAAGGTAATGAAGATACAACATACACTGGGTGGTTTCTAACGTAGTAGAAATTTCACATTTCTGACACATACCTAAGAAAAAGAAAATTGGACCAGTATCTCAAGTAACATAGTATACAATATCTGTGTTGGAGTTCCAATATTTCTTATAGTTGGCACAGCTCAATTTGGTTCTAAATATAGAACCAAAGTTAGTTTTACAAGAGTTATATCCTAAATATGTAGATTCAGTGATATATTGGATGAAAAACATAACTCTGCAATATGAATGGCATTTTAAGATTTTACTACCTTCATAATAAATTTGATCATTCCCACTGATTCATTATGGTATAGTTTACAAGGTCACTATAGCATTCTTATTGTGATCAACATAGATCTTAAGCATCCCAAAACAAGAAGACACATGTAGCAGCTCAATGATCTTTCATTACAGATTAGATTTTAATCATTGACACTAGTTTTCAGATGCAGTTGACATAGTTTTCTTTTAGCGTCTAATTTAATTATCGTTCCTGGGGGATCTTGTTAACCTTGAATGGTGACTACTGTTCATATGGGAGCAAACTGTCTACTCTATGCCAAAATGTATAGCACAAAAACCCTAATTCAGTAATTCACCCTTAAAGCATACCCAACACCAAAAAGTGAAAAAAAAAAACTTCAAGAAAGATGAGTTGGCTTGTGGAAAATGTCATATTACCTGATAGAAAAGGCAACAACTCGTTTCTTTTCTTGAAATCCTTTAAAGCTACCAATAACCGTCACATACATCCCATTCCTTCATCAGAAGCAACATGAGATCAAATTATAGAAACCAAAAAGAGAAGGAGAGAACGAAATACTTACTGAATCACGGCGGTTTCATTTGCATCTGAACTGTCATTAACCCTGCGAAAGTTCAGAACCCAGAGAGAAAATCTAAATAAGAAAATTGCCAGGTTATTACAAGAAAAAATAAAACCGTAACATCTTTTCCAATTTCATTGCGGTACCATCTCAAGACATCGACTCGTCCAGTGCCATCGTCGAGCGTGAAGGAGAAATCAGTGGCTCTCTCCGCCTTGTTCACCACCAGTCCCAAGAGCTTAACCTGAAATAATCATCAACCATTAACAGTTCCCATAGAGACTAAAGGAAAATTTTAACGCAACAGAAACAATTCACAGAAGAAGACAGGTGCAAGAATAATACATTGGTCGCATCAACTCCATCAACGACGAGGCTGGACTTATTATCGGCAGACTCGTAGGCCGCGCTGATCTGCTTAACCGTCAGAGGCAGAACTCCCGGACCACCTCCACGACTCTTAGAAGAAGAAAGGAGTGGTCCATAAGATTATCGATGAAATTACACAAAAGGAACAACGATGCATGACGAAACGAGGCCACTTCTTCATACCTTGGAGACGCCAGAATCTGTCGTTTGGGTGGACTGCGACGACGCAAAGCTGTCGATTTGGCTCGCGAACATTTTTCCCCCTCCCTTGCCAATGGAACTGAATTGTTGCGGAAGAACTTGGAACCCTAAGAGTAAAGACCGCGATGGAGCGCGGGAACTTTTAATGGTGGCGGCCGACTAACACGAATTTCCCGCCATTTTACGCCTTCTTTTCCATTTTTTTATTTTCTTCCTCCATTCCTTTTGTGGGCCCTGGAGTTTAGGTCCGGGGTCGGACTCAACCGGACCAAAAATTGAGGTGGGTGATCATGTTATCGAATTATTATTATTTTATGAGTTTAATGTATTTAACAAATTATTTTTTATTAACCAATTTTTATCATGGATTTGTTGATCCTAAGTAAAGATATATTTATGTGAGGCGATTGAATCATTTGTGATTTATAAGCGAATAGATTGTCACAATACACTCAATATCTTAAAAAAAATATACTATTTTGTAGATAAATTAAACTCCTTTTTATTTATTTAGTCTCGTCGTGATATTACATGGATTTTGGAATCCTTGCTATTAATATGCGAAAATGTTTTATTTTGGGAAAAATTTCTTCAAGAAATGCAATAAATATGGGTACGACATGTTTCTTCTCCATCCAGGATATATGCATTTAGTAACTCTGATGCAATTCAAACAATATCGGTGCAGTGCTCGAAGCCTGTAAGTTTCATGTTTATATTAAAGATATGTTTGGGAACTAAGTAAAAAAACTACTCCTTGCGCAGAGGAAAGCTTACTGTAGATATTCATTTCGACAATCAACACATTTATCAATTAAATCACTATTTTCTTCATTGAACTTATCAAGACTCTTATTAATAATCTAGTTATGTGGATGGGCAATTTTTAGGAAATTATGAAGAGAACTTTCTTAATTGAAAGTTTAAAATTTCATAAAAAGATTTAAGGAGATATATACGTGTTGTAGTGAACTTAAACTCGTTTTTTATTCTAATTTCAACTATTAAAATACTTATGAAAATCAAAACAAAACCGATAAGCCGGTTGTCTTCATAAGCTTGTAAGAAATATCTGCCTCATCGCACGCATGTTATCGTCCCAGAAGGAAATGATAAAATTAGAGTTGTTACCATGAACGTTCATGTTATTTGTAAAGATGTTATGTCATAAGCCGATAATTCCTCTGTAAAAATAAAGGATTACAATTTTTTTAACTGTATACATTCAAACTTCAAAGTAAAACCGCCTTTTAACATCCGAAGCCTCTTCTACTATTGGAGTTACGACCTTTTCGTTTTTTTACTGATTTTGTTTGATTATATACTGTAAGATGGCGTGACATCAACAATTACCGTGAGTGAGATTAATGACGACTAAACATGCTCTAACTAATACGTGTCTCTTCCTTTTCGCCTTCTCTTCTTCCTCTACCTCCTCTTCCTCTTTCCCTGCACCATCCACGTTAAAATGAATGAAGAACGATTATGCGTTTGATAAAACAATCACTATACATAAAGTTTAAATTACAATAAATGTAATTTCTTTCGCAATTTGACCATTAGATATTATCGACTACATCAAATAACTTGGTCACAAAGCACCGGCCCCCAACATACTGTCAACCAAAAACATCGTTTAATATTACAATATGCACGGCGAAAATTAAGATACAGCAAATAATTGCAAAACTTGCAACGGGAAGCGTTCTCCCCCATTTCCCCTTTCGCGACATGATGGGGGATCCAATTCTTGACCACAAAAGTAATTCAACGAACAAAACTGAAGGTGCCTATGGCTTACCAAGGAGGGCTAACAGATGGTCTGATTCTTGCAGGCATCCCCGAAGGGTTGTGGAAATTGGCAACTAACCGATGTGCCAAGATAGGTTTCGGAGTTATCGACATTTTATCCAGAGAGATTTCAAAATCTTCCTCGCTGTCGGTGTGATAATGTTCTTCCAAACCTTCGGCATGATCCCCAATGTCTGGTTCATCAAAGTCATCCAACTCTTCATATTCACTGTCACAGATACTGTATGTCGTCTTAACCATTGGCCAGAACTTAAAATTCGGCCGCATAAATCTTCAAGTCATCAAGCAAAGATTACCAAAGATGACAGTGTCAGTAACCATAGATTCAAGATAACAAAAATGCACAACCAAAGAACTTAATTGCAAATGGGATAGTTAATGTCTCCAACTTTGATTTCAAAATAAAGTTCTTTATTTGAGAGGGAAAACGATGATCACCAAATTTTTTTTATTGATCCAGGTATATACATCACTACGAAATTATCATTGTGCACAAGTTCAAAATAAAGTTCTAACCAAGACACCACACAAAAGAAAAGCAATCAAAATGGTAGTTTTTGACATCTTTACCATTGCAACATGTCACTGAAAGAACAAAATAAAATGCAATACTCGGATGAACATCACATTGTTCAAGTGGACTTGGAACACAAACTTGAGGATCTTTTTTATTTGAGAGAATGAGGATCATTGAAATGTACAATTTTGTTATCATGATAATTAATTGCTGTATATTTGACTGTAGTTTTTTAAGGGGAGTATATTTGACTATTGTTAAGTACGTTGTTTTATTCATCTAAATGAAGTTTATTAACTACATAGTTTTATTCGACTACAAGTAACCAATCTAAAACACACGTACCGGTCAGAGTCCTTTAGCAGATATGGGTCGAAAGGGAAAAACATGTCCAATCTTTCAATTCCTCCAAAAGCTTTTGAAAATTCAGACTCAAATAAATTTTCAGTGACAAGGTACTCTGATGTGCTAAATAAACGTGCGTCCCTTGCCTGTCTCAGAAATTCTTGCACTATTGATGGCAAGCATACCTATAAGTTAAACAACAAAAAGAATATCAGCACCTCGAACACCAATTTAAAGTTGTGTCAATCAAATTACAGCTACAGAGTCCCTAATATGTAATTTAACCAGGATGATCCCATGATAACATCATATGCACACTTATCCCAGGCAAGAAAGTGTAGCTAGCATATGAAACAGAATCACTGAAGCAAGTAGAAAATTTTAAGTGGTGAACAGTTGCAAAATTAACAGACCTTGATAGGATTCAAGTGGTGACGCAAGATTGAATCCAGAGGCAAATTAAAAAGCAATGTTTTGAGGCGAGGAACATCCATTATTGATCTCATGCGGTAACAAAGGATATACATCACAGCCTGTTGTGAACAAAATATGATTAGCACAGTTAGGATAGCAGGACACCAAGGAAAATCAGTAAATTCAGCTTGTGGCTGAAGATATAAAAATCTAAGATGGTGTTTCTCTAGAAGTAATCTTTGTACAATACCAAGTAATCTTGTATTAAACTACATGAGTCCACCACATTACCCTGTTCACTTGTAAGTTGTAACAAGTAATAGATAATCTGCATTGCCTATGAAGTGACAATATTGCCTATGGGAGGAGTGGCAATCTAGATTATCACTTGAATTGCAATCTTTTTAATTTGATGTGACAATATTGCCTATGGGATGGAAAGAAGGGGAAAGAACTAATGACCACATATTTTTATGTTATGACCATATATCTTCCCTTCCTTTCCCCTTAATGAAATTTGAACCAAACAGGCCCTTAAGTAGGGATGTCTCCAATTCCCCTAGTTGACTCAAAGTTGCTCCCTTTATTACTTTATTATCCATCGACACCAATTCACCTCACCTCTCTCTCTCTCCCCGTCCGTCTCCACATCCAATCCACCCATCTCCATCCACCCATCATCCTTTCCTTAGCCAAAGAAACATAAAGGAGTGGATTGCGATCTGTGGGGGCATTGCTAGGTCCCATTTCCTATCTGGATGCTCTCCACCTCCTCTCACTACCACAATAAATTCACAGCTCCTACCTGCTCATCTCCCCCACCAGCTCTTCTCTCATTCCCTCTGCAACTCCTCCCGAACCCAAGTTTTAATTGTATTTTCAGTCAAAGCTATCTTTAGGTGATCGGAAGCATAAAGATCTGATCTTGGATCTTGGATCCGAGGAAAACATTCATACATGAACACTGTCCGAGAACTGTGGCCAAATGGACTGGAAAATGGCATGATCAGATCTGTTTTCATAGAATTATAATTATTGAGATTCACAGATAAGGCTCCAAACAGATAACTCACCTGACATCCGGAGTAAAATATTTTATGTGCTTCAGGGTTCACCCTTTTCTCTTGATTTTCTTGGAACTGGCAATATTCAAAGCACCAATCCACTAACCTGAGTAGTCAAGATACCAACTAGATAATGAGAACTGCAGTTTTCTGTTGTATGGGCAGAATAATTACCAACAAGCAGAAAAGAGACACTGACCTTTTAAGTATGGTAACAACCACTGAGGATGAAATGAACTTTGCTCGAGCAAGATAGCTAGCGAGATATGCAATGGCATTCATTCTGATTATACAAAACAAGGTTAAAGCTCGGCGGTGTGTCACTATATAAACTAATGGATAAAAACAAGTGAGAACCAAAGAAAGTAACAAGCATGTATCCTTAAAATTTTATTACTCGTTAAAGAGCAAGTATCTTTAGATAGGCCGAAAGTACAACAACAACAACAACAACAAAGCCTTATCCCACTAGGTGGAGTCGGCTACGTGGATCATACGACGCCTTCGTTGATTCATGTTCATGAGATTCGACAAGGTTTTACGCTGGCTGTCGGGGCCTAACACAACCCTCCTCCTTTATCCGGGCTTGGTACCGGCTATAAAACATAGGCGGAGTTTAGATAGGCCGAAAGTAAGCTTCTAAAATCTGAACACATTTTTAACAACCACGCCACAAACAAAACCATCCAATAAATGTAAGCATGAATATCATTATATCTGCTGGTGAATGCAGTACAAGAAATGACAATGGAATGAAATGACATTCATAATCAATCCTTCTCCATGCTTCAGGCCTCAAAACCAGTAACCTTTTGGTCATAAAGGAGCAACTAAATTACTTGTCAAGGTTAATCTTCTTTGAACTTAAAAAAAAAATTAAAACGAAGTTAAGAAATATTTAACTCAACTCCGCCTATGTTTTATAGCCGGTCCCAAGCCCGGATAAAGGAGGAGGGTTGTGTTAGGCCCCGACAGCCAGCGTAAATCTCTGTCGAATCTCATGAACATGGATCAACGAATATGACGTCGTATGATCTATGTAGCCGACCCCACCTAGTGGGATAAGGCTTTGTTGTTGTTGTAAAAAATATTTAACTCAAGAAGAAATTCCACCACATAAAACATCTGTCAGTAGTATCATTTCGTGAAAGGGACCTGCAGGAGGGCACATATGATACTATTCCAAACATAAGAACACTTGAAATCAGTGGAACTGGTATGAAAATAGTGGGACTTTGGCAGAATCATCAGTTACCAGCAAGGGATTGGACAGACTTCTACTGACATGAAGATGATTTGACTTCGCCAAAGTTAAGGCAACCATAGTGGGAAGGGATTGGGCTACCTAGCTCAAAATTGTCTTGGGCGAGCATAAAGTCAAAATAGTGATCCAATGTTCTAAAAACCAGCAAATTCACACTGCTCAAGCAAGAATCTAAACTTGTTGCAAGTCTCAAAAACAAGAATAAAGCTATAAAAAAGCGGACAATATTAGGCATTTGCATAGAAAGGAAACAAAATACTTTTTGGACACAATATAGGCTATTAAATGCCACGAATACAGATTTTAACATCTGGAAGCACCTCACATGGAGCTGAGGGGCATACGGTGAATCCATGCTGCTAAGACTAAACATGCTTTATTTGCAGACAACCCTAAAGCTATTTTGGCTAGTAACAAATTCCTCCAATCACATGGAACTCCGCCTATGTTTTATAGCCGGTCCCAAGCCCGGATAAAGGAGGGTTGTGTTAGGCCCCGACAGCCAGCGTAAAACCCTGTCGAATCTCATGAACATGGATCAACGAAGCGCGTTGATCCATGTAGCCGACCCCACCTAGTGGGATAAGGCTTTGTTGTTGTTGTTGTTGTTGTGCCCACTGTCGATCATATAGGTGCAGGACTGTTTTGTTAACTAACTACTTGTGATAACCTGGGGCCATTTCTAAATTTTGCACTAACCATTTCATGGACAGAAGCAGAATCGTTTTCCTGCACAATTTCAATGCTCCATACAATAGTGTGCATTTTCCATACAGCAAACTCAAGTTACTTCAAGAAGGTTAAATTTACAAAGCAAGTCGTCATCTTGATACAACCATCAACTAGTACACAAGTGACCATAACCAAGTAAGGAAAATGAAACTGCTCAAAATTATGGTGCATCAAGACCAATTGAGCCAACTCTCATTCGAAGTATAGGAAGCACACGTTGAATTCTCAAATTACCTGGCAATTGTATCTTCAGTTCTGGAAACAAAAATATCTGTAAGCTGAACAGCAAACTGCAGGCCACAGGAATCAGGATCCAATGAACAGGCATAAAACATCACAAACTGCAGAGTAGAAACTGATATTAGGGTAGAGCTCATGATAAAGCACTAATGTAGAACTATTAAACTTTCTCAAAAAGCAAGTAATTACAACTGTACCTGAGCAAATTTTGATTTATGAAGCTTTAGTACAGTTCTTTGGAAGACCTCTGAAAGAGTTTCAAAGGCCTGTTTCGTTGAAGGAAGACGTTAGGAGGGTATACAATCCAGCATGAGACAGAAAATATGAGAACCATACATCACATGGACACTCTTTAAGAGAGTCCCCTCAAGAAAAAAACACATTCAGAGAAAAAAAAACATGAGCATACATTAATGAAGAATATTGTATCATGGTACTTTTGCATATTTCTTAACAATAATAGATTTATTTACAGAACAATCCGGGTTTCATATCTGACTAACATTCAGTGCCAAGTTTTCACTGTAAAGAACAATAGAGATGGCAAAAAAATTAAAAAAAAATCTTATAAGTTCACCTTCAAGAGATGACCACCATCAGCACGTATCTTAAGATGCTCACAGACTACAACCATTAAGCTATCCAATTTATCAGCAAATAAATTTCCTTTAAGAGCTGCATTATTTCCTTCTTGATGCTGAAAAAAGTGATATGCATTCAGAACATAAGATTGCTGGGATGAACATCAACAAGGAAATATTCAAGCTGTCAACTATTAAATGGTTACAGACAAACCTTTTTAACACTTTCACTAACCTCAACTGAGTTTTCTTCCAGATCTTCAGGTTCCATATCAAATATTGTTCCCCTGTTATGTTCCTCCTTAAGGATGTCATCCCAACTTATATTTACCTGTACAAATTGGAAATGAAACTACCCATCAATAAAAGAAGGTGAACATATGTAGCAATAGAATCTTCAGAAATAAAGTAATCATCTCATGGAACCAAACAAGATGGTCAGGACTCACATCTAATTCAGTAAGCAAATCCACCACCTTCCCTAACAATATGCTTCCGAGGAAATCTCCAATTCCATAATTCTCCAACCCAAGCAAGCACTCCACAAACACTATAATGATCTGCACTCATTTGCACCAAAACACTGAGATTTTACTTTTGGATATATGAAAATATAATTTCAAGATGCTTGCAAAGAAAAAAACACTTTTTTACTCTATAAAAAAGAAAATAAAACTAAGGAGTTCAAGTAAATTGTAATGGAAAAACATCTGATAAAGGTACAACCCAGCAGGAAAAATAAAAGAATTATGACAAAGCCATATTTATTAACAAAATGGACAATGATACTCCATAAAAGTATATTATCTATTGCGACCATGCAAAGTATCTCTTCTATATTATACTAGATAGTCAAACATTCGTACCTACATTTACAATTTAGGTTAAATTAAGCAACTTACTTCTTTAGGATCTGTATATCTAGGCGTTCTTTTGTCAATAATGTCTTTTAACTTCCTTGGAGCAGGAGGTGCCAAAACAGTTATTTTATCCAAGGCCTCCTGGAGTTGCTTATGAACTTCATTCTTCCGTATAACCCAACGTGCTTGGGTAACGGATTCCCGCAATCTCCTAGGTGGTGAAAAATTGCTAACAACCATGTGCAAACATCCATCAAGATACCTATCCGGCAAACAAGCCTGGTACAGAATCAACAACATATGTTAGAAATGAACTTTCAGTTATCCATAACGCAAGGCTATTTCATTGTCCAGATGATTACCAGGGTAATGATCAGCTCCAATATGGCATTCCTAGCATCCAACCCATAATTCCATATGCACATGGAAAAGATCTGGAAGATAGATTGGAACCAGAAAATAAGTTCTAATTGTCCATGATGTAGCAGAGAGCCTGATAAATTAAGCACTCATAACATACATTGCTCAAAAGAAGGCTATGGTATGTGGAATCTATCTTGGTCACTGCTCCCGAAAGTGCTCTGGCAACAGTCTGGGAATCCAATACAGGGTGTTAATATTAAAAAATTCAGAGAGATTCAGGAAGAAAGTCATGATACTCAGGTAACCTACAGCCAGTAAAGCCTCCTCGTCCGGATTCGTTCTCTTGCCAGGGTCGACTATGCTCAGAAGGTATTGATATTGATCTTTATCACTCTGAGGTATCAAACTCGGAGCCTTCAAGGATAAGGAAATATTAACCCTAAAAGCGTTTTAAAAGACATCGACGAATTTGTGTTTTAGGCCTCGTCGACCAACGGGTGCTGATGCTCGCAGAAGAGCAGGAGCAGAAGTGCAATGGATAAACCAAGTTGTTCCAAAAGTGAGAAAGATTGCACCAAGCTCACCATACGAACACCGTCGAGGACCTGGATGACAGAGGACACGGCCTCGGTGTCGCTGAGATAGCCATCCTCCGTCTCGCAGAGGTGCATATGGTCTTCCGGATGTTCCACGCCCATATCGTGCTCCTGTAGCAAAGAGGAAGCGACAAACTTGATGATGCTGTGATCGAAAAACCCTAAAACGAAGTGAAAACAAAAACGACTGTCGTCTCAGATTAAAGGCTTGGATGACAGGGAAGGAGGAGAAGAGAGAAGAGAGAAGAGAGAATAAGAGAAAGACTACAAGCAAATCTCAGCAGCGTCGCCGCCAGAGGAGATGACGAGCGGCGGCTCGCAGGTCGGATTGGGACGACCGGCGAGAACAAAGAGGGAACGCCGCACAGAGCGCGAAAGAGGGGGAGAAAACAGCAAGGACGTTGGTTTTTAGGGTTCCGGCTCGAATCTAAAAGCACTCAAACATCAAGGGACGTTAAACATCGATGTAGACGCCACGTGAGCACTTGCCCTTTATTTTATTTTTTTCGGTGGTACAGGGGTTTAACCTTAAGAAGGAAACCTGTATGTGGACGAAGCTGACGGCTAGTTGGCAATTCTCCGGCGAACAGACGACGAGACGACGTCGATGTCTGGCGAGTTCTAAAGATAGCAAACGGCAAGGGGAAAACGGATGCCTTACCTTTGCCGTCGCCATCGTTGCCGTCGCCAGAAGTCGAGGAGAGAGGGAAGACTAGGAGAGGGTGGAGGGTTTTGGACTTTTTATCCGCGACGGTTTGCAAGTTCGAGTCCAACTATCTTTCGAGAGTTTTTGTCCTCTTTGGGGAATTTTGTTAATTCTTCAGAAATAAATTCTGTATTTGTTTTCGTAATAAAACATATACGTTATAATTTTTTTATTTAATTTTACAACACTATTTTTTTAAAAAAACAAAAGTGGTTCGTCCTTAAGCATGTAAATTATATTATTGTATTCATTGCGACAATAGGATCTAAAAGTTTTTAAGGGAGTTTTTTCTAGAGCATAATCACGTATTCGAAACACTTTTGTTAATTATTTTCTAAGTCGTAGCCAGTGAAATATTCAGAAGTAAGAAAAAAACTTTAAATTAAAGCGAATAGCCGAATATCAATAAGCTGATCGCGACCTCACAACCGGATAAATTAACTCAGTCAATGATTTATAAACGCATTACATTTATACCTTTTTTATCAAGACTTAGGGTGTGAGAGTTCTATTAATCATCCGGTGCCGATAAGTGTTATTAATTACTAATAATTTATGTTATAAGTTAAGATATCGGATGAGAAGGGCTCTCGCCGTGATCAATCTAGGTTCTCATAAGTCTTCCCTACCCGACCCTCTTCCTCTTCCTCTTTCTCTCCCATAGTTTCGTACTTTTAAACAGTATTTGAATTGACAATTAGTTTTCGTTAATACTCGAGAAGATAAAAATTTTAGTTTTAATATTTGAATAAAAAAATGCAACGATGAAAATTTAAAATTTTGATTTGATAAATAAGTTTTGGTACATGCTTAAAAATTAATAATATAATTCATTATTTTATGAAGTATACGTATAGTAAACTAAAAATATCATGTTCTTATTTAATTAAGATAATAATTTATTAAAATTATTTATATTAATATTATAATTTATAATAACCATTAATTAGTCATTTAAATAGTTAATTAGTAACAGAACATAAAATTCAAAATAACATTGCAAAGGAAATATATGACAAAAAATTAACAGGAAATTAATGTATAAATTTATTATTAATTGAGTCTTGAGCATACATTTATGATATAAAAGTTAAACAAAAAATAATATGACAACTATAGAAAGCTGACTAATTTATATTTGATAAACCAAAGCAGTGCATTATAAATAATAACTAGTATGGAGCCAGCAAGTTGTGGGGTGGTATGGTGCTAAAATAAAATATATTCCAATAATAATTATAATTTCATATATTTATTCAAATAAATACTAATATTTATATTTTCATAAAATAAGTATTTATTAATTATATATATCTTCGTGTTAACTTTAATTATCTAATTTCATAATCATTTGTGACTATTTCATTCAAAAGTACCACATAGAATAAAGCCTTCAAAGTATAATAAATAATAAAATAAAAAATAAGAAGATGTCACCTTATATCTAAAAAGTAACAAATATTTATTCTAAAAGTCTAATATTTATTCCCTTGTATTATTTTTCCCAATCAAACGTCCCTCTTGGAATATTTGTTTTTAAGGACCCATTATTATTATTAGGCTAATTCAGGTAAGTGATGTAAACAAAATAGGAACAATTTTAACACAAGTACGTATCCAAATGCATTATCTTAATTTTAAAAATAAAATACACATTTGATAATTTAAGAAAATAAATTATAACAATGACATATTCAAATTTGAAACACATGGATTAAAATTAAATTTTAAACATGTGCCTCGTGTAATGCACATTAAAAATATAGGCTATGCTTCTATATTTCTAGAATCCAAAAAAAATAATATTCATAAAATAAAGCTATAAATAATATTTATTTGGTAAGAATCAAAATAATCTACAATTTTAAACTTATACACAATACATAATTATGTGACACTCTAGAATTAATCTATTAGCACTTCCCATTTGCTCTAAAAACATTGATTCTATTTTATTTTAGAAGCTTATCCCAACTTATGTTTATATTATGGAAAAAAGGAAATTAAAATATAAATAGTTTAGAAAGGAATGAAATAAATTATCATTCATTTGGATCACTTATCTAAATAAATAATTATTTTCCTTATTTTATTTATACCATGATAATTTCTGTTACAACGATTAATCCATCGTGGTGTCATACCATTGTTTAAGAAACTCTTCTAATACGTATCACAAGATTTAGTATTGAAAGGAGGCTCTTAGTTTAGAATTTTGAAAAATTATATTTTTTATTATGAAAAAGTTAAATAAATATAATTCATTCTTGTTCGTCTCTCTTTTTCTACAAATGTTATTTTTTATTTTAAAATAAACAATATGACTTGTTAGTTATGAATTTTGATGTCATAAATAAAAATATTTAGTTGTGGAATGACTTTTAGGCATGATATTTGTTGATATGTTTGTTGCTATATTAGGAATTCACAAAAAAAATAATGATTAGTTTGCTACTTAATTGATTGTATTCTCTTATTCACACTTCTTTTATCTATTTATATGAATAATAAATATATAATGTTAAAAACATTTTAATATTCCAAAGTATATCAATTTTATTATAGATGAAAGATATTTTTGGTTTTAAAATTTAATGATGTAAATAGTTTTTCTTAACCTCTCCGAAATAGTTTTATATATATATATTAGTTTGATGTGGTTGTTTAATGATTAAATTGAATTAGATAAATTTGTGATGACATAGATATATTTTTATGTTATCTAATTAAAAAAATGACATAACTTAATATTTTACGTGATACTTCTTCATACTTATTTTATTTACTAAAAATGAATATAATTTAAATTCCTATTTCTAACTTTAGTTATAGTGATATACATATTCTTCATAAATTCCTCTTTCTGACTTTAGTTATAGTGATATACATTTTGAACATAATCTTATCTTGAAGTCCAATCAATTCAACATTTCGAAATTTGCATCACAATTAATAATTTAGAAGAAATAAAATAATTATTAACCTGGATATATATGACACAAATAATCTTATGAATGCATAATTTGCATCACAACTAATTCATAACTGTATAATAGTTGTGGTAGACAAAAAAATACCCAATCAAGAGTTTAGTATAATCTTTAACTTTTAATCGTATTGATAGATTATAACTTTAATAGAGAAAAAATAAAAGATGGAAATAGAGGTATATACAACATAAGTTAGGAAGTATCAAGAGATAGGATCTCATGCAAGAAAATAGAGGACATGAAAGACATGAATTGATGTTTCTTGGTATTTATAGTGTGAGAAATCCAGAGATTACTAATTAAGTTTAAATTATTAACTAATAATCAATTCAAATGAATGTGGTAAATTAATTTATACTTTAATTAATTAAATTGTTAGAGGACAGTAATTACTAATTAACCATCCAATTTGGTAATTAATCATTAATTAATTTTTTTTACAAACTAATCATTAAATTACAGAATTTATTAATCATTATTTTTTCTATTAGATGGTTATACATAATTGTATCCACTAATATAATAAAATTATATGATTATCGGTATCTTGTAACAAACTAACTAACTTTGATCATTACTCATTTAATTTAAAAAAAAACTAATTACAAATATATATGTATGGACATGTAAATAAATATTTAAATTAATCATGATATGTTAATTATAGGACATCTGACACTTCACAAATATGCCAAATGTCACTCTTCTTCAAAGTGCTATCTCATTAATATAATATAGGGATATATGAAAGTGTAAATCCAAAAAGGATTTACATATGTAGATTCATTGTTGGATCAATATTTAATGGTAGATGTTCATTTAAATTATTTGATGATGTCATCATGACATCAAATGATTAAAGTTATCTTAACTTTCAATATTAAGATTCAAGTGGAGATATTATATAATATGTTTTTTAAACATATTATATAATATCTCCATTTGGTAGGTAATTATTTACATGAGAACATTTGTATCCCCAACTATGAATGTAATAACACAAACTCTAAAAGACAATATCCATATAAAAAAACGTGTATACAAATTAAGAAATATCAGGATCAATCTTTTAAGTTACAATTCTTGCATAATTTTAGAGTAAATATTTTATTATGGTCATAAAAAAATTGTGTTAATTTTTTTGTTTACTTCTTGGTATATACAAATTTTATATAAATATTTTTTATCAGTATATAAGCATCTTGACAATAGCAAAGAACATGGATCACAAATATAATATAACAATAAACAAATGGCTATAGGTCAAAGATGTATTTTTGACATAAAATCTAACAGAAGTACAAGTATCGTTATAATAAAATCTAACAAATGACTACAGGAAAATATGATTTCATTATAATATTTACTGTAAAGATGTTCTAGTTCTCACCGTGATATTTATTCGTTGTCATAATTGCATCACACATTCGTTAACTGTGTCCTACAATATGAAAAGATAATTTAAATAAATATACTACAATAAATCATGTAATTAAGAATATTGAGAACGATGGAAGATAATGGCATATACTTGAGAGAACATGAATTGACATAGTGCAAGATCACTTAATTATGTATTTATAGGTGAAACAATGGTTATTAGATATGTAGTTTTAGAAATTGATTTGGTAACTGAATTCAAATTCATAATTATCTATTAATAATAAATTAAATTAAATTAAAATTATATAAATTAATACTCTTTAATTATTTGTGACATAATTAATTGCTTTACAAATCCTTACTCAAAGTAACCACGACAATATAAACATTTCATGCATAACCGTTTCATCACCATTTGATTTAATTTGTGAATTGTGTGAAAAAAGCATGTATTATATTGACTAATTATTTCACAAATGAGTGTTTATAGAAACATACACCAAAACCATAATGTTCTAAACTTTACCTAATTAAATAATTTAATCATGAATTAAGTTTTTTTCTTTTTTTTCTTCACAATATAAGTAACTTTATAAGCCATATAATAGTTTATTATGACATCTTAGTTAGCATTAGTCTAGATTTATTTTCCTAATATATACTATATTAAAAAGAGAGTACTTTGCATGAGAATGTGACATTTGGCACAACCATATATTAACAAGTGTCCAAGTAATAATAAATCATTAGTTCAAATAATAATTAGTATTCATTATGATAAAGTCATAACTAATTAATATATATACCATATTAATGTGAGATAATATCATGTCACGTTCTCAATAACATAGATTAAATACTTTAAACATAAAAAAATCAAAATACTAAAATATAAATGTGATGGCCCATATCTAATCTAATACTTTAAAGATAAAAAAAATCCATATTTATACACTATACTAAAATGAGAATAGTATTATAATTAATTTCCAAAGGAAAATTTTAACGTAAATGTTATTTTCACTTAGAAAATGTTAAAAGTCTATAGAAAAGATACACAATGCATTTAAAGAATTAAAATATAATTGTGACAAAGAATTAATAATAGATAAAAAAACCTGAATTAGTTTCAAGGTTAATAATAGATAAAATGTCGGGTAAACTAATTATATTTTAAGGTTAAAATGAATTAATTGAAACCATGATTTACACACTAATTGGGAAGTTAGTTAGTAATTTCAGATGAAAAAGTAAAAAATAAACATTTTCAGAATTATTTTATAAATTTAAATATAATAATCTTAAAAAACTCAATTAAGATATTTGTTATGATAAATTAGAATAGCGAAACGTCAGGTAAACTAATTATATTTCAAGGTTAAAATGGATTAATTGAAACCATCATTTACACACTAATTGGGAAGTTACTTAGTAATTTAAGATGAAAGAAAAAAATGAAAGAAAAGGAAAACACTGAATATAACTGAATAAAACAAGCTACCAAAGTAGTTTCAAAATTTGATCAACTACTTCTTAGTTTTGCACTATAAATATGATGAGAAATCAAAAGGAAATGTGTGTGCATGATTCATATTTGTGATTCAATGCTGCTGAAGAATATTATTAGCATTACTACTTAGATTGCAACTTACTATTGACTCAATTCTTTTACACATACATGTTGATGAAGAAATGAATGTGTAATAGAAGAATTGAGTTACAAGTAAGTTGCAAACTAAATTATTCACTGCATTCATTTTCCAGAAAGAAATTACATGTACCGTGTTTATTTAAATGGTAATAATTCTTGACTCGATCCTTTTTTCTAAAGTAATAATTTACAAACAAGGTGCATACGCACTAATATGCATTATATATTTTGTATAATGTGTCACAGTTAGGGATAATCAACGCTTTATACCCTTGGTGAAAAGTTCTATCAGCAAAGTGTCACAATTAGGGATAGTCGACGCTTAATGCCCTTGGTGACAAGTTCTATCAGCAAAGGTAATTTGTGCTTGTATTTTACTCCACCTATGTGATAAGTATAATTGAAGTAAGAATTATATACATTGCATATTATTTTTCCACAGTTGTTCTCCATTTTATTTTATAACAAAATTATGCCTTTTTTATTGTACACAAGTATTATTATATTTTTATTTGTTTTCGATTATCTCTTATATTTTAATTTATGATATTAGTTAATCATCATTTTAAAAATAATAGAAGCATAGGTTTTGTTATAGGTCACGACTATTTTTAAATTACAATAAAATCATGTACAAGTTTGAACTGATATTTTTTTCTGTGTGTGCTATTGTAGAGGATGCCCACTCCCGAGAAAAAAAATATAGGGCTAAATAATTTGAATTAGAATGAGTGTGAATACACAATTGTTTCAAATATCATAAGCTTTAACTAAATAAAATATATATAATTAATTAAATAACAATATTTATCCATTATATTCCAAAGGCTAAAGAATTGGTGGCTTTAATTTCTTGGATGCCAAACATACAGTAATATATTTCTATGCTAATAAAAAAATTTAAACTATTAATGAATATTTCTAAATATTTTAAGTAATTGTGCTTTTCATATTTACTTCTGAAAACAAACTTTTTTTAAATATATTTCTTCATCATTATATAAATTGTTTTATAAATAACAAATTATACCTATCGCTAATTATTAATATCTATCTAAGCTCACTATATTAAAAATAATATCGTAAAGCAAATGACATGGCAAACACATGAATTGAATCACCATTTGTCCTCAAGCTATTTCTATATAATTTTGTTGGAAGGTTAGGTAATAATTTAAAAAACATTAGTGGATGATTAATTAACAGCTTCAACTTGAATTCATGCCGTGAGTTTTTTTCTCTTTATGAAAATAGTCTCTATACTTAGAAAGAAAAGATGTTTGCAAGATGTAAATATGTTCGATAATAAAATATTTATGAAATCCTCTCTCTATATTCAATTGCAATTAGTCTACATCTCTTGGTTCTTTTTATTCGATCAACATTTAAGTTTCTCTGCTAAGAAACTTCATAAAAAATGATGATTGAGCAAATTATGGTCATCATGAAAGAAAGAAATTTTATATGGATAATAATAGAACGTGGCAATCAAGAAAAAAATATGAAATAAAATTTTTATTAATAATTTCAATTAATTTTAGCATTGTTAGTGAAAATTATGTCTATATATGCAGATAGATTTTATGAATAATATTAGTCAATGTATGACTCACTGGTATGAGATTAAAATATAAAAAATAACATATTCGATTAACATATTTATTATTATTTAAAATTTTACTATATGTTATTGGAGAATGATATAGATATGATAAATAATAATAACCAAAATAATTTGTACATTTGCATTTTCTTTATTATGTTAATTTACCTCTGAATATAATTTAAGATATTTTTTAATCCTAGATTATGCAAATATTTGTTTCATTAGGCCTTTTACGCATTATTCTAATTATTTTAATATCCATATAATTTTTTAGAACAAGATTTCAAATATGCATCCACATATTATATAATTCTGCATATATGTAATATGCCTAAGTTATTTTATGATGTCTTTAAGGGTAAATATGCCAATGCGGTTTACATTGAGGAAAACAACAACTACTAACTCTAAAATATTATTAGAATCAATTATATGTGGCATATAATATCTACATATGGAAAGATAATTCATGCCATTTATAATTTTGTATATTGTGTTTACTAAATGTAGTTATAATAACTTTAATTAAAATTTACATATAAGATTTTGTGGGTAAGAATAATGAGATTTTATGTTAGATTGTAAATAAAAAAATTATATTAAATCCGTACGTATCAAGAAGTTAATGTCAAATAAATGCATAAGATTCATGAATTTGTATGTATCAATAAGTATAAATACAAAACTTACAAATTTTAGTTCTCAAACTTATTTAAAAGTTTCACTTAGGTCCTTCTATTAATTTTAACTATTTTTATTAAATTTAATTATGAAATATCCTTTTTATCCTTATGTTCATATTATAATAGAAAAATAATAAATAAGAAATAATGCAAGTAAAAGTAATAATTGATGATAATACTTTTTACATAATATTATATTTGTGTCAATATTTTTTATTTTTTAAATATTTTTTCATGTTAAAAAGGGGATAAAAATGACATTTCAGAGTTATTAGGAAAAAAACTTAACAAACTTTAGATTAAATTTATTTGAAGGACTTAAGTATCAAATTTAGATAAATTCAGGGACTAAATTTTGTAAATTTATAATTTATGGTTAGACGCGAAAAAAGATATAGTTATGGGGGGAGGGGGGGGTGGGGGGTGGGGGGAGGTGGTTAACGGAAATAATCCAAATTTTATTGTATGATCATATTCTACACACAACTTTTTATAATCATATATTTTATTCTATAAAATAATTCCTTCTAAATTATGTGACAATTGGATTCCATTTACTTTGTTTTATAATGTTATCATTACTATGTCTTTTGATGTTTATTATAAATAATCATTTTTTATTTGTCTTTAAGCTCTATCATATTTATTTGTAAAATTTCATAGACTATTTTTTTATTCCCAAAATATTATTTGTATACAAGTACTAATTTTTTTTACTATATTATTTTTTCTTTAGAGTTGGATTTATGTCATCTTCTTATAAGTGATTATAAATAAAAAATTGATATCAAGCTTCTATCTAAAGTTATCTGTGCATATAACATGTGCTTTCACCCAAACTCTAATAGCATGAGAGTTAAGTGCATATATTTATAATATTTTCATTCAGAAAATTATGATATGCCAATTTCTTTCATGGTGTGGGCACATACGACATGATTTTTCAATAATCAAATTATATAATATTAAAATATAACACATTCTTAGTTTAAATTTTGATTGTTAATGTTTTACATTAATGTTACTATATTTCATAGATCAAATTATTTATTGAAATAAATGATGTAGATGTGTCTATGTGATGACTTTATATTTAATTTTAAATAAGAGTAAAAAATGTATCTTAGTGATGAAACAATTATGAATTTAGATGGTGGATGTGTTTTGCATATTGTTGCAGTCTAATTATATACCATGAATGATGATTTGAGTCTATCCCTACATCAATGAAAAATTTTTTTAGACAAATATTTTCTATACATTCCGAGTTGCATCTTTTTTTATTACCAAATACATAATTGCATGCATGACTTGAAAATTCAACAAATGTAAACATTTTTAGAAAATGTAATTTGTGTATAATGTAGAACTATATGTCACATATTAAACACAAAATAACAAATAAGAATTTGATAAAAAAAACAAGGATAAAATCAACATTTGCGTGAATTTATTGTCAAGTATTAATCATGTATTTAAAATTTAACATATTTTCATATAACTAAAGTAATGATCAAAATAAATATAATATGTGATTATATGTAACATCAAATTCATATAGATATCAAATAGAATAATAGATTAATATCTTAAAGTTATATGAGAATATTACTTTCTAAAAAGAGAGTAAAATAAATTGAACACAAAAGAAAAAAAATGGATAAACTAATAAATTATTTCTCAAATTTATAATTATCATATTTTTTTAATAAATTTGAAATATATCAAACTAATATTTACTTATCTTATAAACATACCATTCGTCTAATTTCGTATAATCCGCGCATCGCGCGAGCTATCATACTAGTTCACTTTAATTACACTTCATATCATCTCTCTATACGATTCATTTGTGTGAATTCCACATGTGATATTTTGTTTACTTCTTATTCCCACATTCAGTTTATATTTTTCATCGAAGAAGTTTAACATAATGCAGTAATTGACAGTATATATTTGAATTAATTAAAATAGCATATTTACTTTTAAGATGAACATGTGGCACTCTTTGCATATGACAAGTGTCATTCTCTCCTTGAAAGCACTCTTTCTTTAATATAATACTAGTGTAGTAAACATTAATATATAATCACATATAATAAATTATAAAATAAATATATTTAACTAAAACTAAAATTATGTTATTCTTATCATTTTGTTGTTATCACATATATAAATTAGGCAAATGTATGCTAAACTTACACTATTTATTAAAAAAAAGTTTAAGGATAATATCCTAAAAAAATATAACTGTATAATATTTATTTTTATTATTAAACATTATCTTCGTCATTCCTTAATGAGACGTAAATTATTTTAAAAATTAATTAATAATATTCATTGCATTAACCATGCAATACTTAAAGAGTATGTTCAGTTGTCATTCAATATTATATACAAATGTAGATTGATTCTAAGAAAAAAATGTCATTTATTAAACTATGGAAAATGCACATTAGTTTATTTAGTATACATAAGTAATATATCTGTCAATCCATTTTAGTTATGTATAATAAAATAAAAATTAATGAGTTAATATAATATTTTTACTAATATAACCCTAATTAAAATAGTTATGTTTATATATATAATTTATTTAAACTCTATAAACTTAAATCACAAACACACATTTTCATTCATAAAATTAAAGTTTTTAAAATAATTACTATATTTTTTTTGGAAATATGATAATAATATATTAATAATAATTAACTAAGATTTATTTGATTAACTTATTTAATTAGTTTCATAATTAATTTAATTAGTTTTATAATTTAGTTAAATAAAAATTTAAAGGCCAAATGCAGAAAGTAAAACTAAAAAAATTGTAATTCAGATGACTTTTAATTTCTGAATTACCACTCCCATAAAAATGGTTAATTCATAAATAATGTAAATTATTTATGCAAACTAAATTATTCATTACATGTCATCATTTAGTAATAAAATATAATATACTTGTATAATTTAATTATACAATATTATCTAGTAATAATTTATGCATATTGGAGCCACCTGACATTACTCTATGGCCCATGCATAATGCATCGGAAAATGTTAAATTCTCCTAAAATTTTAACTTTGAAATTCTTCTAATACTCATATTTTTTAAATTGCCTAAAAAAGTTGTTAAATTAACCTTCATGCCATTGTGACTAAGTTAGAGGCTAAGACCTCCTAAATTAGGAGGATTTCCTGATACGTTCATTGTGGAGATCCTTTTATCATTAATAAGTTAATAATATATATATATATATATATATATATATTATATGGATCGTGTGCATCCACATTAGCAACCTTGGCTTTGAAAAATAATATTAATACTTAAACAATCAAATGAATAATATAACCAATAAAATCTAATATTAATATTAATCAACGTTGGAAAATAAACACATGTGCATTCATATTTAAAAAATGATATGGATGCCAAACCTAATTAAAATAATTATAGTAAAGAACTATATAATGAAATAGATGTTTATATATTTCTAAAATATAGATATACGTTACAACATTTAAAGTTAAAAACTTATAAGATACTAAAGTAATTAAAAATTGGATAAAACTAATGTAACATACATTTATATATCTATATATTTGGAAGTAATTTTACTTAATTGATATGCTCATAATTAAAGAATAAATAATTATAAAATCTTTGGAAGGGATATCCATCATGTTTATTAATTAGGTTTAAGATGTTTATAGCAAATAACTATATAATGAAATAGATGTTTATATATTTCTAAAATTTTAAATATGTAAAAGTAGTAAAGACATAGATATATAATATATGTGATATATAATATATTTACAATATTTAATAATATCAAATTTTATTATGCAAATATAGATATACGTTACAACATTTGAAGTTAGAAAAATTATAAGATACTAAAATAATTAAAATCTAGATAAAAATAATGTAACATACATTTATACAACTATAAATTTGGAAGTAAATTTACTTAATTGATATGCTCATAATTAAAGAATAAATAATTATAAAATATTTGGAAAGGATATCCATCATGTTTATTGATTGGGTTTAAGATGTTTATCCATTATCATATAATCCATCATATATCTATTAATTAAATATTTTTTTATCAATTATTCATTATAAATTAAACGTTGATAGTATTAGTCTTTAGAAAGGTAGCATAATAAATTTTTTTATTCAAATTACATTTTAAGTTTAGCAAGTAGGATCTCTTGCAACAAATTCATCAAGAATATCAATATTTTAAAAATATAATACATTTTGGTAAATTGTACTATTTACATGTGCATGCATGCATAGATTGCAGCAATGCAGACACTTAGTATTATTCCCTGCCATTTTACACATATAGCTCAAATAGGTTAGTAATTCATATATGCATCAATGCATGGATCACAGTGTGCATAATATTAGCAACATTGGCATGAAAAAATGATATTGATATTCAAATAACCAAAATAAAATAATTAATGAAAATTTTAATTTTAACATTAATTTCAATCGATGTCAAAGTATAAATAGCGTGGATCCATATTTGAAGTTATGACTTAAAAAATAATATGGATAGCGAACCTAATTAAACCAATTGTATAAAAATTATAGTGCAGATCAATCAAACCATTAAGCATTACAAAAAATATAATGCAATGATCTCAAAATGGATTATCATTGTAGAAGATATAAGATAAAAATATTTATAACAGTATATTTTGTTACTAAAGAAATTATATAGAGAAATCTAAAAGCAAAAGAATATGTCAAACCATGGTCCTGTGCAGGAATTTTGTCTATGAATTTAAAAAATTCTTCAACAATGTAAAATGGAGGATGAGAATGGAACACACGGATTGCTTGTGTTTTACCTTCTTATTTACAATGCAAAAAATTATGGTTATTTAACTTCTTAAATTGCTCTTAAATGTTAACCATCGAAACATGTCAGTTTAATTTCTTGCCTTTATTTCAAATTTTTTAAAACCTGATCTTACCTTTAATTAATTAATGTGATTAACTGAATCTTATTTAATTAAAAATTTAATTATCTCATAATCCAAAAATGAATTATTTTACATAAGAAAAAACACATGGTCAACAAAATATTATTGTGAGAAATCAAATTATGTGTACTTCTTAATATAAACAAATTCAATGAAAAATAAGGATGTTCTAAAATAATAAGGATGTTCTAAAATAAAATGAATCTAGTTTCAATAGGTCTAACAAAAAAATTAGTTTAAGTTAGCATTAGTTTAAAAAATAATATTGTAAATCAATTTATGCAATACAAACGTCATTTGAAGTGAAATATGAACGAAAAATTTTATGTAAGTACTTTCAATATGTATATTTCTAAATATTCACTTTTCAGTTTTGTATATCTTAAACTAATGCTAACTTAAACGTAAATTTTTGTTAAACTTATTGAAAATAGCACAAATAAATTAAATATATTTTGAAAAACAATATTATTTCTTAGTCAGAAATACAACTAATAATGCATTAAAGTAGACATGTAAAAAAGAAAGAATATGAATTATATAAATTATAAGAGTTTACAATATTAATTAAAAGAAATAACTGTTTTGAATAAATAAAATATATAAAAAATGCTCATTTAAATAAAAAAATAATGAGCTTTATCTTTTGAATAAATGATGTAAGTAAAGAAATAACTTTTAACACAAAGATATAAGCATGCAATAATATTAATGATAGTACATTTTTATACAAATTTTAAGAATCGATCATCCTATATAAAGTTGGTAGGTTAAATCTAAATAATGAAAATAGCTAATAACTTTTTTTCATAAAATTACACTAAGATTCAGTGTTGTGTAAATAGCACTTTATCAAACATGGCACAACCTTTTGGTTGTGCATTAAATGCCATCTCCTCTATGCACTGTTCTAAGTCTTGTGGCTGCACGACGTGATGTTGCCAATACATTTGCTTGGGTGTATTTATAGATTGTTTGAAAAAAGAATTTGCATGCGATGAGAGAGTTACTCGTGTGATGAGTTAGTTGTTGAACCGTTCAATTACTCCAATAACTGATAATTTTTTATTGTTAACATTTTTATATTATACGATAACTAACTTCATAAATATCTATCAATATTTTTTATAAATAATATATACAATTATAACCATATAGGAAATAAAATTATATGGTTATGATATAATTTTCATATTTTATAACCATAACTAATATTTATTAATTTAAAATAATATTTTATGGACACTTGTCAATACATGTTTATGCCAAGTGCCAATATTTCCATAAATAATATATAAATTAATATTATAATTTTTTATAACTTATTTTTAAAATAACTGAATAATAATTTGGTTATGAATAGTTATCAACCACTAATTCAATAACTACTATTTTTATTACTTTTAACTTATTAGATGTCTGAAGTATTTACGTGAGTGTGATAGAATATTAATTAGTTATGTCTCTATCACAATAATTATCATTTTAAATAATAAATTATAGATTAGTTTGCAATATGTTTATTCATAAAAAAAGTAATCAAGATAAATAAAATTTTCTGTTTGGACACTTGATCACTCTCCTTCAAATAGTAAAGATATATAATTACTATAAATTGTATAGATAATAATTCATATCTATCTTATATTCTATATTTGTACTTGAAAATTCTATACACAATAAAATTTTATATTCATTGATAATTAAGTATTTTTATGTTATGGATAAGTTATCCATTGCTTCAATAAAATGATAAAATTCTATGTGATATTTATTATGTTATGAATCTTGTAATCAATCATACATTAATCATAAAAAAATAATTTGCAAATTAAAATTTAACATTGTAATTAATAAAAATTAATGTAAATAGTAATTATAACCATATAGGAAATAAGATTATATGGTTTTGATATAATTTTCTTATTTTATAACCATAACTAATATTTCTTAATTTAAAATAATATTTTATGGACACTTGTCAACACATGTTTAGCCAAGTGTCATCACCTTCTTGCAAACTTCATTGCTTTTAATATAGTATAGATACTAAATTATATTAAAGTTATAGTATTAATAAAGATGTATTTAATTTAAAATTTGTTTTTTTTATTTTAACTAAATTATTAAATTTATTTCAAATTTTTATTAAAATTTTACGATTAAGATCATGATTTTGATAACTATGATAAAGTTAATGACTTAATAAAATGATATGTATAAAATTGATATAAGATAGTAATTTACTGAACTTCTATTTACATCATATATATATATGTGTGTGTGACACATAAAAGTAACCTAATTATGTTAGAATGCATAATAAATATACACAAATGGGCAATAAGCGTTGACCGGCAATAAAAGTCAATTATTTTGAATAAAAATATCCACCTATTGTTAAGAAGTAATCTTCATCGACATTCTAACATCTAAGTTCAAGGTTACCTATTATCCAAAATTTTAATTTTCTAAACAACATAATGGTATTTCAATCTATATCCGTTATGTTAAACCACTCATCTAGGACATAACAAAGACAACCTTAAAATAATTATGCCATGTCTATATAATTATCAATATTTATTAAATTAACTAAAATAAATAGTAATTTAGTAATTTTATACCTATTTCTCCTTTATGCTATAAATAACTAAATTTTCAGACAAACAAAAATTAAGAATATTTTTTTATCTTTATATGATAGGGGATTTGATAGAATAATATATATATTTGCCGATAATTTTGCAAATAAAATGACATCTTAGTATTTATATTATGAATGCATTTATATTATTATTATATCGCATAAACTAATTTTCCCTAAATGTATATTAGATAGTGCCTTATTTATAACATTAAATCATATTTCTAGACATAATATGTCAATAAATTTTTATAATATAATTTTTAAACAACACGTTAATGATACATCGCAAAATTATATATTTATAAAGAATAATTTCAAATCATCTCGCAAGATATATACATCAAGTAATTTTAGCAAAGGCGTGGACACTTACATATATCAATGGTATCACACATTCTAAAAATGGTCGTTGTATGTAGTAAGCCATCTCTGTTTGGTTTATCTTCTTCTATGTTTTATTTTCTTATTCACCATTTAACATTATAGATATTTTATATATTGTTCCACAAAATCTCATTCAGTTATATGAGTTCAACTCCATTAAATTATTAAAATATTTTATATTGACTATATTACATGTTTTTATATAAATATGTTATATAAAATGTACTTGTTATTATGGATGTTCACCGGGTCGGTGGTCTGGTACCCGACCCGACCAAGACCTACTGACTCGGGGTTTTTCTTTTTTATTTTTTTAAAAATAAATTTTAGTTAATTTGTATAGTTTTATATTATTTAATTTTTAAAAAATATGAAATAAACTATTTTAAATGTAGAAAAGTATATAGATTCTTAAAATAATATTTTTTGTATTTAAAAATATTTCTTTTTGTATTAAAAATAAAATAATAAATTCTTTTTATATTAAAAAAAGGGTGGTCGGGTAATCCGACCACTCGACCCGACCCGATCCGGCCTGGCCCGGGTCGGATTGGGTCAGGTCACATTAAAAAAAAGAGGGATCTGACTCGACCAAGCTTGGCTAGATCGGGTCGGGTCAAAATATACCTTAATATTTAACATTAATCTTCTTATATTATTCGTAATATTCTATTCATTTTTATTATATTATGTACTAATGTCATAATATTATTTTCTTATATACTTGAATACGTACTTTATTTGTGATCACAACAAAAAGATAATCATTTAAAAAATAATGATATTATTTGGATAAATTATTATATATATAATTTTTATTAGAGTTTGGCATTAATATTGATATTGGGGTATAGATTAATATTAGGAGTAGTTTAATATAAATTTTTATGTCAAATTTATTTACGTGTAACAATAAGGTATGCTTTAGAATATTGTAATGTGTGTGTATATGCTATCAACGCATCAGAGTTAGATATGATTAGTTTAAAATAATATTATCTTTTTGAAAAAATATTCAATATCGTATTAATTAGAAATTAAAATATTATGTTTGGGATTATAATTAGATAAACAAAACAAAAGTTTGAAATAATTTATATATTCGATTTTCTAAAAAGTTTTCTTGTAGGTTTATGGTAGAAGAATTTTAATTAATATTATATAATTTCATGATTATGAATATTATGAGTTTATACAACATATTTCTATTCTCTCGGTCTTCCTGGGATTAGAATTGAAGATTATTTTTTAAATAATTTTATTTATCTGGATTTTCCATGTATCATATATTATTAATATTCAGTCCTATATATTGTTCATTTTAACAAATCTTGTAGGATTAATTTTATTTTTTAGATTTAAACTTTTTAATTTAGTTAATTATTATTATTTGACATGTGTCCTCATCACGCTCCCCAACTTGCCGAGCTGTCATATCTTTATATATATATATATATATATATATATATATATAATTTAACTATATAGATAATTATGTGTTTTATAATAATCTCAAAGTGCCACTTACTTGGACAAAAAAAAACAAGAAAAAGTTTGCCTTTTTATTTTTTTTGAAATTTTACATATTTAAAAATTTGGTATTAAATATTAATAATAAAATTTGGTATCCTTAATCATATCATTGTAATTAACATTCAATTTCTGTTGATTTCTTTTATTTGCTTAATTTACCTTCCTATGCTTTTTGTTTTCTTATCCATCCTTTGATCAAATATTATTTCATATATCGTTCCATAAAATATCTTCATTTGTGTCTGTTATTAATAGTAATATTTTATCACATTATTGATGTTTATTTTCACTTTATTATTTTACATACTTATGTTACAATAATAATTTCATAAATACTTTGAAATAAACTTTATTATTGTTGATATTTCAATGTTAAAAAATGAAATTTATGTAAATACGTAATTGGAATTTTGCTAAGATGTGAAAATAAATTCACAACTTCAAATATCCATTAATAATTGAAAATACCTTTTATTCTATTATATGTAAGAATTATGCACCCCTTGAATAAAAATATTGGCACCGTCATTGTACCCTCATATGACAAAATTTTGATGGATAGATTAAGGATACACAAAAAGTGAAAAAAATAAATCTAAGAGTAATAACAAATTGTCTATACTTACCTTTTTTTACATAATTCTATTTATATACAATTTTAGTTACATGATATTCCAGTTGCTAATTGATGTTAATTTGAAGTTAATAATTGATAAGAGTGGATGAACTTAAAAAAATTATAACATAATATGTATTTTTGAAAGAAATTGCAAAGAAAATAATATTACATAAATCTATTAATAGAAAAAGTGTATAAAATTTAGGAATTGTTCGTGAACACCCGTATATTGTTAAAGTAAAACATATTGAATCAAAAATTAACAAACGACCTTTTGGTTAAGTTATCTTTTGTCTTCTCTTTTTATCTAATAATGCGTATAAAAAAATAGTATAATAATAGCCGCATTAATTAAAGTATATTTCTCTCAAAGTAAAAAATCTATATGTTAATAAGGTTTTTAATTAGTTCCACTACTATTCACAATATATATATATATATATATATATTAGAACAAAAATTTTGATATAATCACACATGTGAACATGTCTATTTATGCCTTTTTGTCCAAAAGATAATGATATCATCTTTCTACTATGTTTCTTACTGTGACATGCCACTTGCCATCACCACCGCCACATGCACTATGAACACTCCATCAAAGTTAATTTAGTCTCTTCCGTTCAAGACCAACTCATCTACTGTATATATGATATAAAAATATAATTTCACTTACCATTGAACAAAAATGTGAAAATTAAATGAAAAGGCCAAGAGACTAATTACTTAACAAAATATATTATATATAAACTCTAAAAGAGGAAGTAATATATCTATATATATATATATATATATAATTTATAGAGTGACGGATCCAAGGCAAAAATCTAGGGGGGCGAAGACATCTACATATACCATATATTTTTAACATTTTCCATCTACATGTACATAATAATATAACTGCAATTAAAAATTTTGGTAGGGGCCATGGCTCTCCCAAATCCCTCTGACTCCACCCTTCATTGGCAGGATTCAAGAGTCTATGCAAACAATCCCCATAACACTTTAGATAAAAATCACAAATAAAATTTGTTTGCATATTCGAAGAAATTAAATAAACAAAAAAATTAGTTATTTGAATATTTTTTTTGATCATGACAATAAATTAATCCAATCTTAAGACAAAAGTAAGCATATATCTATCATACTAAAATTAAATAATAAATACATAAAACTACTAAAAGTTGAATAATCTACCTTCAAAAAATTGGAGCTAATGCATTGACTTGGATTCTAATGTCTGATTTGTACGAAGGGAGCAAAAGAGAGCTTGCACTTAACCCTATTTATCTATCTACTACTATGCATGCAGTTATGAGAAAGTGAAGAGGGTAGAAATAATAATTTTTAGTTACTATGCAGTTATGGAAGGGTGAAGAAAATAGAGAAAAATATTTTTTCAAGAAAATTAATTTTTAGTTGCAGGGGCAACGTGTCACTAATGTTTTTTGCGCTAATCAATTTAACATATCTGAGCCTAATTGCAAGCATAATTTAATACAATATGGATAGATGTTATATTATATTATTATCAAATTACCATATAACCGTATGGATAGGAAAGTTATGTATTGAAGGTTGTTATATTTTTATCACATCTTTTATTCAGTTATCTAAATTATGGAATTTATTAATCATTAAATATCATTTTTCCTATTAGATGGTTATACACAATTGTATCCACTAATCTTATAAAATTATAATTATTGATATCTTGTAAGAAACTAACTTTGAGCATTAATCATTTTTTCTAAAAGAAACTAAATAATATAATCATTTAAAAAAATTAAAATTAATCATGATATGTTAATTACAGGACATGTGACATGCAATCTTGTACATCCGTGTTCATAGTAAGTATAGCCAAGTATTTCACTCATTGTACACTTATTTTTCAATATGCATGTTTGCTACCTTTGATTCCAAAACCACAACATGCAGGATCTATTCGGGCATTAGTTAACCTAAATATTCATCACCATCATCTTAATTTATTCAATCAACATCAATTTATCGACCAACAAATGAAAAATGATTATATACATACATTAACAATTTTGGAAAAATAAATTTCGCAGATAAGATTTGTAATGAAACAATTTTTTATGTAAAAAAATGCATAAAGAAATTGCATGTAGTCTAATAAGAAAGCTAAAATCAATCAATTAATTAAGTATTTATGTATATATAATAAGAAGAAAGAAACTCGTCTAGGATAGGATGTGAATGAGATCACCATCCTGAATAATAGTATTTATAAGAATGTCAAAAAACGGTTGCTAAATAACTGTATATGAATTTTGGTAATTCATTAATCATTCATATGATAATTTGCATTAACATTATTTAGAATATTAAATAATTATAAAATTATACTAATTAATCATTCGGATTAGTAACTAACCCTGAAGTCAAAAAATTATAATAGACGTATGTAATATTTTAATTAGTTATAAATGTTTTAATATGTAATAAATGGAGCGGTTACTAATTGATTGTTTAAATTGCTAATTAACAATGAACTGAAATATTTAATAAAATATATAATATTTTAATTAATTATAAATTCTAGAGGACACATGTCATCATAACAAAGTATCAAATGTCATTATCTCATGGATAAACTCTCCTTTTAATATAGTATAGAAGATATAGATTTTTGTCATAATGTGTTAATATATATAAATTGATTACAATGTATAATAACCATTGGGAGCAATACTTTATTTGTGGAATATTTCATGCTATATTTAAAATAGATTAATATATACTTTAACCATTAAAATTAAACATTAAATTATTTTTGGGTGGATTGTTAGCTAGTAAGCATGGAGAAAGTAGTATGCGAAAAATACATAAATTTATCACGTGTCTTTAAACAGTAATTAACTTACATTAAATACTAATTAGTTCAAAATAATTAATTGTCAGAGTTAGTTATGAGGTATCAGTAATTATACAATTAATTATCATGTTATAGATAATTATATAACTAATTAGCATCCTATATTGAGAACAAATATGCACGGTTTTCATCTCTATGGTAGAAAATGATGTACCATAATAAGATATAAATCCATTTTTTATAAGACACATTTATTCATTTCATGTGATTTTTTAGTCATATATGTTTGTACAGTATTTTGCACGACATCATTTATGATATTATTTTAAAATATTGTAACTATATATATTATATTAAAAAGAATTTAGGCTGCAAGGAGGAAGTTATATTTCGTATAACAATTCATTGACAAGTGTCCAAACAAGAAAAAATTGTTATAATTATTTTATTTACTTATTTGAATAAAGATATCACAAAGTAATATAAAAACCATTATAACAAGGATTTAATGAGGGTGCTCCCAACTTAAGCCGGGAGCACAATGCTCTGAAGATCTCAAGTGTTCGATCCATCATCAATGGTTCATATTATTTGCGTGGTTACGCCCGTCCGATTCAAGATTGATGGCTGATATGCGCACATTTTTTTCATTTTTTTATCCCATTAACCCTACTCACGTTCACATTTTGTCATTCTACCTCCTCCCCTTCTCTCTCCTCATCGACTCTCCTCGCGGCGCTGCACGTCCTCATCATTGCCCGCCCTTGCCCCCTTCACGATCTGCACGCCAGCGCCCCCCGCAACCCCCGATCTCGCCCCCACACTTGATCTCGCCTCCCAACGCCCCCTCGATGAGATATCACCCCGCGGACGCTCGATCTCGCCCTCTTGCTGCCTCGCCCACTTGTCACCCCCCGTCCCCACTCGATCTTGCTCCGAACACACCCTCGCCGCCCCCTGCGACCAGATCGCCACCGAATGTGCCTTCGCAAGTCGCCGCCACACCTGCCCGGATGTCGCCTCGCGATCCCTCGCCGCCACATGGGAACCCTCGTGACTGCTCATTGCCACCACCTCGTCGCTGCCGCCACACAAGAACCCTCGCAACGACTCGCTGCCGCCGCCACCGGGAACCCTCATGACCCCTCGCCGTTGCCGCCATCGGGAACCCTCACGACCCCTCGCCGCCGCCTCCATTAATCTCATTTTTTGTCTAATTTAGTATGTATTTGTGTAATCATAAGAGAGTGTGATTTCAATTTGGAGTTGTTTTCAAGTTGTAACATGTAGATCAATTGTAACTTTATTGTAATTTTGAGTTGCAATATTATGTATGATATGATTAGCAAGGATGTTTATGTTACAATTTTCTTTTACAAGATTTTCTTTGCATGTAAAGTTGCAATCTAGAGTGTCGTAGCTTATGTACTCCGTGAAAAAGTGGGATGAGGTTTCAATAGTTAGGAAATGCACGCATGTTTTTTTCTTGTATGAACAAAATGGAGGTCACATGTTTTTATCATCCGCGTGTGATCCTCTGTTCGAGTAGCAGCCAGGTGAGAGTGAGTATCGATGGTGAGACGGGCATCGGAGGATCGATATCAACTCCGTCTCAATTAGACGGATGATTCATTCGAAATAAATATAATTGACTTTGAACATCTAAAGGAATACTTCGAACATGTAAATGACAATAAGAATTGAACAGCAAAGAACTTTTCTACTACTTTTTGACATCGAAGCCGATTTCATTACAACAACAAATCATAAGCAGACTTCATATGACAATAATCGTCCAAAGAAAATAAAAAAAATTACAAATGAATTAAACATGTATTACAAAATGAATCAATGAATTAAACGGTCGCGGTGGTGCAAGATCAACAATCGTGCAAGGTCAAAGATGGTGCGATAGGGGTTGGTGCACGGCAATGGTGCGGGGGTGGGGCAGGGGTCGGCGAGCGACAGTGGTCGTCAGGGTCGCGGAGGTCGGCGCGTGGAGCGGGTGACATCGGCGTGGCTGGGCAAGCGAGCTTGGCAGTGGCGGTGCACAAAGTCGGGCGGCGGCGGTGCACGAACTCGGCGGCGACGAGACAGGTGAGCTCGGCGGATGTGGTGCATGAGATCAACGGCGGCGGAGCTTGACGTGCACGAAGACATCGCGAGGGATGAGATCCGGCATGGACAGGGGGAAGCCAGCTAGCTTGTGAGATTGGCAGCAAAGCTCGACATGCGCGAAGAGGTCACGAGACGATAGGGAGGCGATGGGCTTTGCGAGATCAGGTGCAGAGCTCTATGGGGTCACGGAGGTCGGCAGGGGTCAAGGCGGAGGTGGACGACGGTTGGATTTGGCCCCCTCATGAGCTTCAAACCCGGTTCAAAGACTATTTTTCTTCATAGGCCATTTGAGTAACTTTTGAGGCTAATAACGGAAATAAAAAATTACTAAAAAGGCTAAACCTAAAGGCTAAAATGTACTGTTGCGTTCAGAAGGAGAAAAAACTTTCGACGGACTTTAACCTTTCAACAGCGAACCTTTTAACATCGCCGAACGATCCGTAGACAGTAGATCCAAAAAGCAAGCAAAGGTGAGTCTTGCTACTTTTCGTAGATTTGATTGCTTGAGTAGAATCTCGTATTAAAATATTTTTTCTTCTATTTTTATTAGCTTTTGCCATGTGTCGTACTGTGATTTGAAACTTTGGAGTAGAAACAAGCAACGACACGTCGTTGTTGTCTACAACAACACGTCATACCTATGATTTCTTCTATTTTTATTAGTTTGCCACACCACAACAGGTTGTTGCTGTCTACATACTCTACACTACAAGGTGCCACCTTCTGCCCAATCACTGTTGGGTATTGTAAACTGCAAAGTCTATTTTATATTAGTACTATATTTTACTTGTACTTTATTCACTTTATTGTCATGGTAATAAACTAATAATACTATAATAGTTTGGTACAATGACCATGCACTTACTTGCCATGTGAACATAAATAAACGCCTTATAGATTTATAGTTATAGTTAAAAATAAATGTTTAAAAAGACTAATTGCAACACAGCATGCACGTGTCATTAGATAAAATTTAATTAGTTTGCTGCATACTATAAAAAATAATGTTTTTTTTGTGAAATAATGTCACGGCAAATAATGATTAAATTCAATAGAAAGCATTATGTAATGATTTTTTGTTAATGGTATTTATGACATTACATTAGACAATTAATCAATTTGTTAGCTGGTCACACTTATTTGATATTTCATAATATTATGCCTCCAAATTGATTACACTTATTTGCTATTATAGAATATTGATTAATTTACTTTTATTTTTATGATCTCATTTTTTATAATATTTAATTAATTTGCTATTGCATATTGTATAAAAAGCATGACTTCTCAAGAACCACCTTCAATCCAAGTTTCTACAATTCCTATATTGGACCATTCAGTGAGACAAAAATGAAACATATCATGGAAATATGTTAGTGAGGCAACAAATGCAAAGGGAAGAAAGATATTGTTATGTTATTTTTTGTCAAAAATAAGTTGCTGGTGGAGGTATGAATAGAATGAAACACCATTTAGTTGGGATAAAAGGGAATATTGATCCATGTAAGAAAGTTCCTATTGAATACATTAGAGTCAGATTTGAGGTAAAAAATACATTAGATGCTATATCGCAAAAAAATAAGGATAGACAAGGATTTATTAAGGACCTTGCTTCAAATGAAACCAACGAAGGTTCTGATTCTCAATCTCATTCTAGTGCTACAGTAAAAAGAAAGGTTTATGAAATTGAATCATATTTTCAAGTTGGTGTAAGTGATCCAATTAATTTTTTGGTTTATTGTCCAAAGGGAATTTCTTTTATCAAGTCAATTGATGCTTATGATATTTGTACTAATGCTGAAAATTTGTGCAGTCTTTTTAGCGAAATTGTTGAATGGGTTAGCCCTTGAAATGTAGTTCATATGGTTACAGACAATGGTGCAAATTACAAAGCTGCAGGTAGTAAACTTATGGAGAAATATCCATTTATTTTTTTATCACCTTATGCTGTCCACTGTGTTAATTTGATATTGAAAGATGTTGGGGAGATGCCTACTGTTGAAATTTTAACAGTCCTTGCTTCCAAAGTGACGGTATTTGTATACAATCACAAGGTGACTTTAAATTGGTTAAGAAAAAGAGAAAGTTATGAAATCATTCGTCTAGGTGCAACTCGATTTGCAACTACATTTATTGCTTTACATAGTTTACATCTACATAAAGATGATTTACAAGTTTTGGAAATCAGTGCTGATTTCAAGAAGTTTTTGAAAGAAAAAAAGTAAAGAAGTAAAGCAAATTGTGTTGGATGAGAATTTTTGAAATAATTGTTTATTAATTGTTATGGTGATGAGTCCATTGATACGCTTGTTGCGAATTTGTGATATTGATATTAAGCCATATTTGAGTTATGTTTATGAAGGAATTTACAGGGCACGTTAAGGAATTATGGCTATATTTAAGAAAAAAATTGTTCAAGCCTTATGTTAATATTATATACAAGAGATGTGATCGTATGTTGCGTCAAGATCTTCATGCAACTGCATATTATCTTAATCCAGCTATTCAATATGATCAATCATCCTTTTGCCAACAATCTGATGTAATGCGTAGTCTACTAAATTTGATCGACAAGATAGATGGTGATTCTACGAACACATCAATATTGGACGAGATAAAAATCTTTCGAGAGCACCGATTGAGTTTTTCTCGTCCTAAAGTTCTTGCATCAAGTAAAATTACTCAACTAGGTAAATTTTAGTCTCATTACTCTTTTGTTACTATTTGTATTTTTTAATTTCAAGATTTCTACTAGTAACTCTTTTTTTCTTTTCATATTCAATGAAAGATAAATGGTCACGAATATTTGGTCATGATGTACCAAATTTGCAAAAGCTAGCTATAAAAATCCTTGGCCAATCCACTTCTTCTTCCGGATGCGAACACAATTGGAATGTGTTTGAACACATTCATACTAAAGAAAGAAATAGATTGAAGCATGAAAGGTTAAATGATCTGTTCATGTTCACTACAATTTGAGGTTGAAAGAAAGGAAAGTATTCTTTCTAATATACTTTTACTTCTATATTATATTATGCATCAAAATAACTATGTCAATTATTCATTATTCTTAGGACGACAATGTTCAAAAAATAATATGATCCAATTGATATTGAATCAATAGATAAAACAAATTTTTGGATAATGGAAAGAGAAGAAGAAGAAGAAGGGGAACTTAATTACGATGAACTTGATAATATGGTTCAAGAAGAAATTCCAAAAGATAGTGAAGGGCCAAGTCTTCAAGGTTTGTTTTAATTTGTTATATATTATGTTATTTCATGTTCATTATGTTAATGTTCTAATATTCACTTGGTGGAGGATACTTAAAGTTGTGCTATTCTTTATTTTGTAGATCTTGAAGACTATGGATTGGATCTGATAGAATCTCGAGATGAAGATGAAATAATGATGATGATGATTGAGATGCTATTGACTTTGATTAGTTTTAAAACTTTTGTATGAAGATTAACTCTTGTTCAAGTTTTCGAAACGGAGGATGAAATTAGTGATAACTATGAAATTACTTGTTTGATTTTGATTTTTTGAAACTTGATTGATGTTTAGTTTATGATGTTTGAAATTATTTTGGTACATGGATGTTTATAATTAGTTTAATGGTCAATATATGAATGTTTAGAGTTTGTTTTACAAATACATAGAACTTATTATCAAATTATACTAATTATGGTATTTAGATTGCTATTTATTTATGATTTGAACATGTTGTGATAGTATAAATTATTTAATTATGATTTATGAATAAGTCGAAATGTTGATTATTTATTATTTATAATAAATAATAATATGTTATTAAAAATCCGGTTCAATTTAGTCGAATCCGATTGAACCGATTCAACCACGACCCAATTGACACACCGGTTCAATGTCCGATCCGGTTATAATAACATTGCTTATAACAATTAGTTCAAAGATTCATTCATTATATAAATTATGATTTTATTAGGGTAGTGGATAAAACTATCCACAACCGTCAAGTATAGCATTTGATTGTAAATAAATTAAACTAAAAATAAAGTATTTTATTAAAAATAAAATATACTAATTTATCATAATAATTTTAGTAGATTGTTATTTACTAATTATACATTGGATGATTATTTAGTAATAGTTTCTTTCATCCGTTTACATGTAATGCCTTGTTTATAAATATCACTAAGGAAATCTACTATAGTTTATGTTCCTCCCTATTTTTTTTCCTTGGGATGAGAATATTTCTTCGTGATGCATTTATTTATAATATATATATATATATATGCAATAGTAATTTTATTTTTTTTCTAAAATATTGTATTGTAGCATCCCAATAAGTTCTATAATATACCCTCTAAAAAAGTTCTATAATATACTGTGTAAATTTTATTTTTCTTGCTATTTAGATATTTTATTGATTATTCTTTATAGTATAATAAAAAGATATACTTTAAGATGATAAAAGATATGGATATACAATTAACTAAAATTATAAAAGGTAATAAAAGAATTATATATCACCCCTCTCTCTCTATATATATATATTAAATGGCAAGGTGGAAGTTAGCATATTTCAATACTATGTTATGCCACATATTACATTTAAAATATTTGAAAATTGTTAAAATTTGTTTAAGTATGAAAATTTGTGTGTGTGTGAAATCTGGTTAAGTATGAGATTATGTGTGTGTTTAACTTATCTATGTTAAGCGTGACAATTTTTATGAAATAATATATTATAAATCAAATAAAATAAAGACTTCTGCGATTATTTTATATAAAATCTTTGTTTATATTATGAAAGGTAAAATATGTCAAATGTGACATTGAGAAAATGAAATAAATAAAAAAATAAATTTAATAATACACATTGTTCAAAATATAAAAAAATAGATTTACAGATTTATAAGATATGACATTTAAAAAAAAGTAGATATCAATTACTATATATATTATATTAAAATATATATAGTATAGAAGGAGAAGTGTGTTTTTATACCATCATATGTAAACTAGTACGAATAAGTAAATATTTAAATAATAAATTATAAAAAGTAATAAAATTTGGTATGTGGGATTGGCAATATTGTAAAGAATAATTATGAAAGTGAAATGAAATCAATAACTTTTTAAAAAATAATTTCAAGTAAATTTAACATATTATGACACGTGTACTTATATAAATTTAATTATTTTTAATTTTATATCATTCGCGCTTCGCGGGCTATCACACTAGGGGCCGTTTGGTTATAGAATAAGATAAAAAATATGTGCTTATTTCGGTGAATATCGTAAAACAGATAGGAGAATAAGGATATAATGATGAAAACACATTTTGAATGAAACAACTTTAAAAATCGTGATATCACTATTATATTCTTGTAAACAGTAAAATTTTTATTTAATTAAAATAAAAGAATACATATATTATAATCATTTTCATTTTTTACCATTTCTTTTATTTTTTTATAATTTAGCCTTGTATTATTATATTATTATTTTTATAATAATAATAATAATAATTAAATGTTAAGTATTTATAATAAAATATTTTTATTATAAAATAAAATATATTTAAAATTTATTCTTATCGAATCAAAAGATCGAATAAGAATACGACAAAAATATTATATTCTCACGAATAAAATTTTTTATTCGTCAAAAGATATTATTCGTTGAAACGGACCCTAATATTACCTAGTTAACTCATGATCCGAGTTTGCTCATGAGGTTTGTAACATACTCGATCGAATGGAATATTATTTTATTTTTAATCATATAAACCTAATTCGGACGTGAGACTAACTATTGATCCTCTCTTCTGGTTTTGGATCACATTACACAGTATGCTAACAATACACAACAAGTACGAAATTATTGGCCTCTTCATAAAGTTTTACTGAATAATCTCATATTATTCTTTGACGTAAAGACACTTTATTACACGTTGAATCGCGAATCGCGATGTATTCCTGAGCCTCAATTTTTGCTCTTAACGGCTTTAAATAAAAAAAAAAGTAGAAAATTTAATAATAAATAACGTTTTGTTCGAATGAGAAACATTTTTAGCAAATATTTTTTAATAATATTTAGAGGTTTAAATATAAATCGTTATAAGCTACTACTACTAATTTATACGAAAGTAGTGATTTAATATTTTATTCTTATTATATTATTATTTTCATAAAATAATTATGAAACATCATATATTATTTTGATGTTAATATATCACATCTTTAATTTTACTTATAGGCCAAATAAAAATTTTATTTTCCAATATTTTTTATTTAATATTAATTTGGAAATATTACTATTAATAATAAAATATTATAAAATAATCATTATGAATGTGATAGGAATAAAATTATCAGATATTTTATGTTAAATTTTATCATTATATATAAAACACTAATTTAATCATTATATTTAGCAAATAATTTTGATTGAATTCAAAACAAATTGTTATTCACTGTCCTCTAGTCAATGGCTATATTTTAATTAATTCATTATCTTATAATGAAATCATTGTTCTCTAATGAAACTATTAATTTTGCCCAACAGATCCTAACATTTTGATCCGATTTGGTAACGAAACTAGGTCTGAAGCATTTCAACCTAATTCTCAATGTGGAATTAAGCCACCTTTTTAAACTTAGAACAAACGTTCACATGACCTTGATTTCAATTGACTCGTGGAGCCACCTTCTTTTTTTTATTTGATCTTTCATTTTTTTTCTTTTTCGCATTTTTTCTTTTTCCATTTTTTACCTTTCTTCTATAAAGTAATTTATTTATTTAATATATATTTTTACAATAAATAAATAATTAATATAATATTATTTATTACTTATTATTTTATTAAATAAAATAAATATTTCATTAAATAAAATTAAAATTAATTTTAATATTGAAATAATATATTTTTCTAGAAGCTTTTCCATAAAAATATTTATACTTTTATTTTAGTTTTTTAAAATATATTTATATATATTAATTATTTTTAATTTAGACAATTACTAAAAATTAATTCGTCATATATATATTTCTATGGATCAATTCACTCCATTCAAAGATAGATTCATTAATATATCAATTTAATTACTCACTAAAACAAATTATTTGTACGGACTTTCATAGTGTGCGTGCATGGTGAAAGTTTTCTCATTTCTGTCAAAAAAATAATGAAAAAATACTTTTCTTTGTGAGAAAAAAAGAATGGGATTCGCATTAGGGCTATGGAAGTGAAACCGAGTGAACCAGTCCTTTGGTTCCACTCGATTTTTCAAACATGAGTGGAACTAGAATATTAAAATAAGGTGCGCAAGTGACTTGGTTCTAATGTGTAGTTCCATTATTTTTTGGTGGAATCACAAGCGGCGCATTTTTTTGATTTCTCACATTTTTTTTACATGACGTTTTAAATTTTTGTTTTGCCCACTTTTTTTTATCATTTTCTTTTATAACATTTCTTATAAAACTTAATTTATTTATTTCCTATAAAATATAAATAATAAATGAATAATATAATATAATTTATTATTTCATTATAAATTTTTAATATTTTATTAGATATAAGTATTTTAAAAATGATTTTTTATATTTAAAATATTATATTTTTAATAAATTTGTTGACATAAATTTTTAATATATATTATGTGTTTTATTTTTTAAAAATTTATAATTTATATTTATAATACATATTTTTAATTCAATTACCTATTAAAATTAATTCATCACATTTTTTTTCTATCACATCAATTATTTTATTTTTCATTATCAAATTTTACTTTTTTCAAATACAATTCGAATTAATTTGTGAATGGAATTCTAATTTTCGTTGTCGGTCCCATTGGGTTGTTGAACAGAAGCGGATTACAGCTGACGAGAAAGCAAAGACTCCGAAAAGCCATCCATCACATCTGCTGCAGTGCAGACAGCAGATGGGCACTGGTGATATGTTAACTTCTGCAAGCATTATTTGGGAAAAGGCCACGCCAACTACTCCAACCAAATCTCTTTATTATGGCTCTCATATTTCCTAACTTAAAACTCTCATTTTGACTTTGGACGATCAACTAAATATAATTTTCCAATAAATTATTGTTATCACTTTTTTCGAGAAGTCTACTGTTATTTACAGCTCCCAACCCCAAATAATCTATTGTTCGAATAATTGTCTTATAATAGTGCAATTTCAGAGGCAACAACATATAGATTTTTAACACTTACATAGTTACATTGAAATATTTAGGTATTAGAGTTTTGTTTTTTTTTTCTAGAATAAATGTCTTATAAATATACTTAGAGCTTTAAATAACATGGGTAACAAAAATGCCAACTCACAGCAAGTGCCGAATATTATCCATATTGATGTCTTCGAAGTTAGATCCACCTTCCCTTATCTCAACTTAATTAATAGGGAAGAAAGCAAAATAGCTCGCTTCCCACTTCGTCTCCTAGTCTTTTGACGCCGTTGACCCTGTATCCAAGCTCCAAGCCGGTTCAAGGACGCAGCAGCTGGTTCAGCACGCTTTGCTCCATGCATCGTCCGTTGTCAATCGCACGACCGAGAGAGAGGGTAGTAGGATGCTACCATTAGTGGGGATAGGATGCCCGTTAAATCTTAATTAATATGTTACAGAATTGTAAACAATGGTGGTTCCAACTTCCAGCTAACCACATCTTACACTGTTACACATGTAAACATTACACTTACTTTTTTCGCGCAAAGAATAGCACGTCGAAGGAGCTCCGCGGCCGAGTAGTCCATCCATGGCAGCGGAGCACGGCAAAGTCTTCTTCCCTCCGATATCCCGCTTCGACCCGTCGGTCGATCGCGAGCAGCACGCCGCCGCCGCCGACCTCGATGGCACCCTCCTCGTCTCGCGCAGTTCCTTCCCTTACTTCTTCCTCGTCGCTCTGGAGGCCGGCAGCGTCGTCCGCGCTGCCACCCTCCTCCTCCTCTCCCCGCTCGTCCTCCTCGTCTACAAGTGCTTCTCGGAGGCCGCCGGCATCCAGATGCTCATCTTCGTGGCAATGTTCGGCCTGCGCCTTCGCGACGTCGAGCTGGCGGCGCGGGCGGTGCTGCCGCGGTTCTACGCGGGGGACGTGCGCGCTGAGAGCTGGGAGGCCTTCCGGGCGTGCGGGCGGAGGCGCGTACTGGTGACGGCGAACCCGACGGTGATAGTGGAGACATTCGCCAGGGAGCAACTGGGAGTGGACAAGGTGCTGGGGACAGAGCTCGAAGTGGACGAGAGGACCGGGAGGTTGACGGGGAGGGTGGCGGCAGGTGGAGGGGTGCTCGTGGGGCAGAGGAAGAGGGAGGCCGTGGAGCGGGAATTTGCCGGCGGGCCGCTGCCGGAACTGGGACTCGGTGATCGGGAGTCCGATCACGACTTCATGGCACTCTGCAAGGTATTCTTTTTCCTCTTCTTTAATTCTTCGCTGCCTCCTACTCCCAGTGCGCTCGACGACTTCTACTTTGGGAATGCAGGAAGCTTACATGGTTCCGTCGAACCCAGCGGCAGTTCGCGTCCGCCCGGAACAGATGAAGTCCCCGGTGGTTTTCCACGACGGGCGCCTGGTCCAGCGCCCGGACCCTCTCGTCGCCCTCCTTTTCCTCCTCTGGCTCCCATTAGGCTTCTTCCTCGCTCTCCTCCGCGCCTTCTTTGGTCTCCTCGTCCCCGTTTCCTACGTGCGCCACACGTACCGCCTCACGGGCATCAACCTCGTCATCCGCGGCACGCCGCCTCTTCCACCCTCTCCGGGATCCGCCGGCTCTCTCTTCGTCTGCAACCACCGCACTGCTCTGGACCCAATCTTCATCAGCGCCGCCCTTGGACGCGCCGTCTCTTGCGCCCCAAACATCGTCAGCAAGGTCAGTGCCTGGAGCGCCATCGATGCCGCTCGCATCGCTTCTCTCGTCAAGGAAGGCGACCTCATCATCTGCCCCGAGGGCACGACGTGCCGCGAGCAGCTCCTCCTGTGTTTCAGCCCGCTGTTCTCGGAGCTGAACAGCCGTATCGTGCCGGTGGCCTTGAACGCGCGGCAGAGCATGTTCTACGCGACCTCGGCGCGAGGCCTCAAGTTCATGGACGCCTACTTTTTTTACATGAACCCGAGGCCCGCGTACGAGGTGACGTTTCTCGAGCCGCTTCAGGCGGACGAGGCGTGCGGCGGCGGGACTAGGACGCCGGTCGAGGTGGCGAACCGCGTACAGGACATGATCGCCGGAGCGCTGGGCTTCAAGTGCACATCGCTCACCGCGAAGGACAAATACATGAAGGTCGCAGGTTACGACGGCAACGTCCAACCGCTGTCGTCGAAGATGGAATGAGTGCGTGCGTCTGGAGTCACAACGTGATCTTACTTTCTACAATTCGTACGCACAACGACGAGATAAATAGTATGATGTATGCTGGTTGGTTTTCAATACATCTGACTTCTTTTTTCATTGGATCTCATTATGACATGGATTGAACTACCAAGTGCGAAGGGAATCCTGAAATAAAATCTTCATAACGTTAATAGTTTAGTCCCACATGTGAGGCGGAGTTGATAGAGAGAACAAAGAGAGCGTTTAAAAGAGGACGCTTGCTACGTTGCAAATCACTTACCTGGACGGGGTCTACGGGTGATCAAGAAGGCCCGTGGCCTGGGTCAGTGTCCCGCATTGCACTCCGCGGGGGCTCTGACTCACCACCTCCCCTTCGTGGGTCGTGGACGTCATAATTTGTTGCTTTGGGGGTACGCGCATGCGCGGCCCCTGCCAATTTTTAATTAAAATATTTTATTTGGTCTCATTTGATTTCAATAGTCTAACTAAGCAGTAATAATGTATAAAACTTCGATGCTTCCTAATGGCCGGTTTTACCCTTTGAGTTTTCTATGCGTTTATTGAATTTTATGGGATTTGATGAATGCGGATGAAATTATGACTCTATGGTTGTAAGAAAAAATACACACACACTAAGAAAACTAAATGAAGAAATTATGTTCTTCTAAATACAAAAGATTTAAGGGTGCGTTCCATTCGACATTATATGCAATTTCATAAAAAATTGTCACTTATTAAATTATCAATAATGTATATTATCTTATTCAATATATATATAATTTATCTGCAATTCATATTAATTATTTTTAATAAAAAAAAATTTATAAGTTATTATATAGTTTTTTTATCAATATATTCCTAATAAAAATAATTATGTTTTTATATATAATTTATTTTGAATTTCATATTTTCATCCATAAAATAAAAATTATTAAATAAGCAATATATATTTAAAATATGATAATAATATATTCATAATAATTAAATGATATTTATTTGATTAAATTTATAATTTATTTAATCTATCTTATAGTTTATTTAAATAAAATTTTAAAAGATAAATGTGAAAAATAAAATTAAAAAGATGATGGTACAAATGACAATTTGAATTGCTCCTCCATAATTTATATTGCCATTTCATAAGTAATCTATATTGTCATTTGATAGATCAGACCATTTAAATTATTTATTATATGTTAACATGATAATGGGTGAACATAAGTAATTTAATATAATATTACTTGATAATTTATAAGAATTACGAATAGAGCAAAGTCCTCTAAGAAAGAAAAAATTATCTGAATAACAGTATTAAAAAGTACTATGATGTTTTGAATCCTTTGATATATGAAAATTACTTAGTTAAAATTCGATTTATTCAAATATTGACCAAAAATTATAAACCATAAATATCAATACTAAAATATATAATTTAGAAATAATTAAAATGTAGGCCTGAAAAATGCAGGAAACTAACGAGAATACTGAAAAATTCGAAATCATTTATATTTTTCATATTCCTACCACTTAAAAAGATGAGAAACATTAGTCATTAAATCTGGAAAAATATGTGGGAATATTTTTTTCATTTCTCTTTCCTTTTCTTTATATTTACCTCTGTCTCTCCTCTTCTTTTTATTTTTATTTATACTGTGTTGGTTCGTTATTAACCCGTTCGTGCCCCTAACTTTGAACCCTTGAAGGGGAAGCGCGAGCGCCCACGATATCGACTCCTCCAACCCCTGACCCTCTTGGCTTCTACCGATTCATCCTTCTCGCATGCTCGGTTAGTGACGCCTTCCTTCTTCGGGACCTTGAATCCAAATAATTTTGATGTTTCAACGCATTTTTCTCTCTTTCCCCCTTTTTGTGTTATTAAATATTGGCATTTGAGGTTATGCTTCTGTTGTGTACTCTATTTTGATCGTTCACGTCTTCATATGGCCAGAAATTATCACCAGGAAGCTTGCAAGAGACTTTTGCCGCTGGAGTTTTGGTGTTTTGCATTTTTTCTTGCATTTCGGCTTTACAGGATTCGACTTGCGTCTTATATATTTGTTTGTACTCGAACTAGGATCCTTAGCTAAGCACATGAACTGTTTAACAACATGTACCACTTGATTGCTTTGCAAATGGCCAAAAAAAACGGGAGATTTGCTGAAGTTGTTTTGTTACTGATAATTGCTTAATTACTGTCCTTCCTTTGCTGGTTTGATTATCCTGTATCATCTTCAGTTATCAATGTTCTTTGCAGGTTCGTGGTTTACTTTGGTGATGGACTCTGAAGGTACGCACATCAACACATTTAGTTCCATATATATATTCTTTAGGATATTATAGTATGTTGCGGTTATAATATTTGAGCAATAATGTTCTATAAACGATGAACTTTTTACATTCGATCATAGTTTTTGGACCTTTGCTGTCATAATGATTTCATTCCGGTGTAATCACCACATTTCATCTTTCAGGAAAAGGCATTAAGATATTTTCATCCAATTTAGTAAATGTCCAGGTTGATGAATAGGTCAATGACGGATATAGTTATGGTTTAGGTTATTACTGAAGACAGACAGTTGATTGTGCATCAGATCATATACCTGCTTGGGTCTCTTAACTCATTGTATAACTATTCTATGTTTTGTTGCCATTTTTTTGTATTTCGGTTTTCACATTTAGTTTGCATTATCAAGAAAAGAACTTCAACTACACGAAAAAGACCTTTGTATTAAGAGTTCATCAGTAATCCTCATGTTAGGTTGTTTTATATCATCTAATGTTTAATAACATGGTTAGATAATTTAAGCCATGGGTTGAGATGAAATAATTAACAGAAATAATTTGGAGCCAATGCAATGGGTGCATTTTCAAGGGAGAGATTTTATGCAGAAAATGTTGTATCTTTGGCAAGGACTCTGGTGAGAGATTGGAGGAGTCAAACTGTATTTTATGTGTTGCATGTGATATAACTATCCTTCAATAACCTTTTCAAAAAAAGAACTATCCTTCAATTAAATGTATGGCCAAACTCGGTTGTTTTAGATTGTCTAATGTTTAACAACATGGTTAGATAATTTAAGCCATGGTTTGAGATGGAAAAAAATGTTAGGTATTAACATTAGTTTAACAGAAACAATTTGAATTCAATGCCATGGGTGCATTTTCAAGTGAGAAATTTTATGCTGAAAATGTTGCATCTTTGGCAAGGAGTCTGGATTGGAGTTAAACCGTATTTTATATATTGCATGTAATATAAGTATCCTTAAATAAAATGTATGGCTAAACAAAAAACAAAGACAAATATAAAGTATATAATAGGATGTTTCTGTCTCAAATACAAGAAACAAGTGTTTTTCCCCTAAATATAGCAAAGTGATCACCTCTCTCTACGAGGTAGCCATAAACGATTAAGTCGAATGGAAGAACATGTTGTTTCTTGATGCATTATTTTTCTTGGGTCAGATTTCTTTATTTATCTTTGGTGGCTGACATGAGCTCGCATGTAATGATCTTTAAAATCCTATGATGTTTTTCAGTCTGGGATAAACAAGTGACCACGTATACAGAATGGGTGAACCGCATTACACTGGTGTTATGGTGGCATGCTGACCCATTGTTCAGAACATAATAACTTCATGTATATGTTACCTTCCATTTCTTTAAAATGCTAGTTAAGTTAAGTTCAATTTGTTAAGCAGCAGGTGTAAACTTTCTTAGTTCTCTGCTGATTGAGTTAACAGAGGAGCCCATTACCTGTAGATACTTGCATAACCAGATGATTTCTTTTGCAATCTTGTTCAGTTTGACATTTAAATGTGATACATACTTTCCTAGTTTTGCTGCAGATTGCAATTAGTAAAGATATCATGAGGTGAAAAATCTTTTTAATGTCTCATTCCAGGACTTTTTTTTTTATCATCAACATGTTTCTTGTATTGATTGCTGTTGCTAACCTATGGTGAGGTTTAGAAACCATGTACATAGTGCAGTTATCTCTTGTCTTTTTAGCATCAATATCTTTGTACATGTATTTTTGTTAATTCATTGAAGTTATCTTCCATATTTGGAAACTGAAATGTGATAGTAAATGTGAATTTGTCGAAAAATAAATGACTGGCATTTGTGCATTTCACATGTCTGTTTCACTGATGATTTCTATTTTGTTATCGATGTTGCGTCTTTTCTAGCTTTGTGCCAGAGAGCAGCAAAGTTGGAGTCAACGAACTCGAGAAATATACAATTCTATGGTTCACTTAGTTCAATCTTGGAGAACATGCTTCTTGATGTTTATGCAAATTTACGGCCTGAGCCAGGAGATTATGAAGAAAGAAGACTCTTAGTTCACATGTTCAATGAGATGGTTGTGCCAGTTTTTGGTAGACTTTTAGTTGACCTCGATACTTTGTTCTATTATCTCTAGTTTTTTTATAAGATATAATTATATCTAGTTGTGGGTTAACTTTCTTATGTTTATCATGTATCTGTCCTGCCCAGTAAATTTTGCACCTGTTTTTGCTAGTGTCTAGTTGAAATTAACCAGAAAGTGTTGTTTACTTTGGACACGTTGATAGTAATATGAAGTTATACTCTGTTATTATTAGAGTACAGCTGTTTAAGTTTAGCAGAAGTCATCTTTTATCACATTTTGTGTGACCTTCAGTTAATATAACAGATTGTGCATAATGTTGTTATATTTATTGTATTCGTGTTAGGTAACAAGAATGGTGTTCCCTCAGTGGAGGCATTCGGATCTTTCATCATGGACTTGTTTTCAACTACCAGTGATCTGGATCTGTCAATTAATTTCAGTAATGATACAAATGAAATCCCTCGTGAGAAGAAGATTTCTATTCTCAAGAAGTTTTCCAAAGTCCTTTATGCTCATCAAAGTAATCTACCTCCTCTCAGTGTTCCTTGTATTTGGATTTTATTGTCTCACTTTTTTATATTTAATGCAATAGAAGTTACTTGTGACTTTATTTAGTCGACCTTGAGTAGAAACAAATCACCCAATAATCGATATCTATCACGAGGACACGTGCCTAAGATATGTGCCTTAAGTTGTGTGGCTGTAAGTTGATTCGTTCCTTATGACTGATGTAATTTCATCTTCTGTGGTTTGTGTTGGAAAAACAGTGAAGTTTTTCCATGTGTTTCCATAGGGATGTTTCTAAAGCAGGGCTTCTTTTATTTGAGAAAAAAATGTCTAATTGAAATTGCACACTCTAAAAAAAAACAAAAACAAAAAAACATAGATCTCCATGAATGGGACATACTCTGTAGGTAAAGGTAAAATCCATTGTTCTGCTGATATCTTACATTGTCTTATTGCATGGTCTGAAACATCCAATTATGACACAGTTGAATAACTAATGTTTTCTTCAGTAGAATTCATATTTAGAATAATCTCTTTTGTTTCTTTTGTTTTTGAGGAGGCTCTTTTCTTTCTTTTGCAGAACTTTCTTTGGTTTTGCTTAGGTTAACATTATTCACTAGGTGTGGTATGCTTACTTCTTCCACTAGGGTAGGAAGAAGGCAAGCTACCTAATAACTATGTTCTGCTCAATTTATTACATTTTTCTTCTAATTGCGTGGCCATGTTTGGGTAAGGGAGGATGGTGTTGGGTGGGGTGATAGATTCCATCTTTTGATAGGAAAATTACGAAAAGGGTGGGGTGTGGGATAAGTTAATCTACATCTATTTTGATAGAACGGTCAAAGATGGTTAGGGAAGAATTATTTACGAAAAAAACTCTTTAAGGCATAAAAATAAAAGAAATGTCAAGAAGAGAGAAAGGAGGCAAAGTTGTACAAAAGATTTTTATTCCTCCCAATTCTATCAATTTGTGGAAGAGGAAATGAAGGCCCGCTCTTGAACTCCAAAGTCAAATATAGGACTTCTTTCCCCACCCCAACCTACCTCTATTAATCCCTTCTCATTTTACAATCCCTGCCTCTACTTGGTGTAAATTCTGACAGACAGTTGCAAGAAGTGGAATTCTCCTTTTCGTCACCATTAGGTGAGTGGAGCTCTAGGAAGTTCACATCCATTTAGCCATCACAATCATCTTCATTTCATGGAACTCTATTTGTGTTTAACCTACACTGGTATCGGCTTGTGTCATGTGATAAAACTACAGTTTTTTCGAGAGGTGATATAACTATAGTTATGGTGAAACAAAAACCTTTGGCTTGCTCTTGACCTCTAAGAAATGCTATGCATCTATTTACCTCTTTTTCTAACATTTCAGAAAGAGGAACGGTCACTGGGGTGTTGCCCATTCTGAGAGCTAGAGTGCCAGTTCTGAAAGTTGTAGATTGTAAAACAAGAATTGAATGTGATATATCTGTGGAAAACAAGGATGGTGTTTCAAGGTCCATGTTTTTCGCAGTTGTATCATCGATCGATGAAAGATTTCGTATATTGAGTTACCTGGTAATCTTTTACTCTCTTAACCTCATCATTTGGTAATTGTCTTCTTATAAAATTATGTTTCACCAGTTTCTTCGAGAATGTTGTATTTTTATTTACCTCTTGATAATGTTTGAATACATAGAAAATGGTAAACAGCTATAACTTTTAGGCTTGACTTGTGATCTTTCATATATGATCTTATTTTCTGCCATTTCATTTGAGTTTTCCTTTCTATTACAAGTACATTTAATCTTTTTCTGTTTCTCAATTCAGAAGAGTACTTAGTCAGATTAAATAGATATGTATGAATAATTATTGGCAATGAAGCCTATGTTGTTTTATACAGATGAAGGCTTGGGCCAAAAGACATGATATTAACAGCTCAAAAGACAAAACAATGAACTCTTTGACGATTATATCTTTAGTCGCGTTTCATCTGCAGGTACTGTTCATAATCTTCATTGTGGTTTTGATGGTTTCTTTTTTATTTGTTTCGAGAATCAAAGGTTTTCCACAATATAAATGAATGGAGACTTTCTGGGTCCCCCATCTTAATTTTATATCCTACATCTACCTCTGACATTTATTTGCATACTTCAGTAATGATATTCTAGTTAAGGTCTCTTATCTTCTATAGAAAAAGCATTTTTGTGGCAGCAGATGACCATTCATTTGCTTTTTTCTGTTTCCTAGAATTTATATAGTTCATTTTCATATTTGATGTTCTTTGAATCTAGTCTGAGTCCAAGATCGGGTTCCTCTATTCTAATATATTTTCTGCAGTCAGGAAGAAAAAAATGGAAGATACTTTATGTCACACAGAGAATTGATTTGATGAGGGCCAGACAACATAATATATCCATGTTTATGCAGCTATCAGTGTATAACTTGCTACATGTGAAAGGCCACAGGCCCACAAGAGTAATATTACATATTTTGGGAATCAACAACAACAACAACAACAAAGCCTTATCCCACTAGGTGGGGTCGGCTACATGGATCATACGACGCCAATTCGTTGATCTATGTTCATAAGATTCGACAGGGTTTTACGCTGGCTGTCGGGGCCTAACACAACCCTCCTCCTTTATCCGGGCTTGGGACCGGCTATAAAACATAGGCGGAGTTTGGGAATCATTATATGTATTTTTTGAGGATATTTGGGGATCATTATATGATCCTTGAACAATAAATCATCCAGAAGTGCTTACAAGTTACAACTATTATTGAAAAATTTCTCCTATTTTCTTTTTGGACAAGTTTGTTTTTAATCGTTTTGTAATACAAATGACAAAAATAATCAGGTTTAATATGACATGGTTTCTGCAAGGTGAACAAAATTCATATTGAGTTCATCTAGTGATTTCACTTTTTATTTATGCAAATACTTTATATAAAAGATTATAATATTAACTTTGCTGAAATTTATTTCTGATTTTATGGTGTCCATTTAATCATACATTGTTTATGACACTTTTGCCACATCTCTCTCTCTGCCTGCTAGATTGATAATATAAGACAACACGAACACTCCAGTTTTCCCCTGAAAGGCTTGCAGCTTTTCATGGGTGATGATCATATGGATCTAAACAAAAGAACAGTTTATTAATTTATTTTTTCTTAGTAACTTTTATGATGAGATAATATGTATATTTTAATGTTAAGACTTTACCTTTTTAAAATAAATACCTGTGTAGATGGAGCATACCCGAACAGCACCTCAACCTTGGTAATTTGGTACTACTGTGTATAAAGTATTGTCCTAATTAATTAGGAATAATTTTCATTATGATTTTGTTGGATTTATTTTTTATTTTTATTATATTCGTTGATCCATGTTCATAAGATTCGACAGGATTTTATGCTGGTTGTTGGGGCCTAACACAACCCTCCTCCTTTATCCGGGCTTGGGACCGGCTATAAAATATAGGCTGTCGGGGCCTAACACAACCCTCCTCCTTTTTTTTTATTTTTATTGTCCGATTAAAATAGGGAGAGGGAGGCCAAGGCGGACACTTGGCGAACTAATAGAGCAAGATCTATTGGTGAATAATATATCGAAAGGTTTGGTTACTAATAGAGCGGAATGACGTCGTATGATCCATGTAGCCGACCCCACCTAGTGGGATAAGACTTTGTTGTTGTTGTTGTATTTTTTATTTTTATTGAGGTTTTCCTCTATATGAGTTTTTGATCCTACCCCCGCAGCATTTGTTTGCTTCAACAACATTATGCTAATTACCATTTCTTATCTGTTTTTACAAGATAAAGCATTGTTTTTTATGGCAAAAGGTTGTTTTTTTGCTTTGTCCTGTTATCTGAATTTTGAATTACAGTTCAGTTTCTTGCTTGTTTTGAATTCAGTCTGATGCCAAGATCCCTCCTTATGTTCCTCTATTCTAGTATATTTTTTGTAGTCGAGAAAGAACAAAAAGATGGTAGTTTGATGCTACATGAAGAATTGACTTTTGTGGCATCAAATTATCTTTCAACATCTTCTTCCCCAACTATAAAAGTATAGTGGAATTTAGAAGATAAGGGATCTTGGTGTCATACTGGCTTCACAGAGCATCGATCATGAAACTGAGCACATCAAATTCAGAAAACAGAACAAGCAAATGATGAAAATTAATATGTAAACCTTAAGAAGCATTAATTGGAAGGATAAGATTCATGTATCGGGCACCAAATATGCAAAAGATTACCATCAATCTTTCCTGTTGAATGACTACGGCCTCAATTGGTTATTGTTCTTTTAGGAGGCTCGCTTGGTTAATTTTTGTTGAATGGAAACTACAGAACTATTTTTTTACTAAAGAGATATCAATATTGTTAATGTCATTCTTCCGTACCAAATCTAACCATAAGGATATGAAGTTATCTTGTATGTTTTTGTAATTTTGTTCCTTTAAACCATAAGAAGTAATCTTAGGTATTGGTATTGATACTTCTTTTACATCTTCTTTACATTGGTCTGCTTTTTTTTTCCATTTTTTGATACCACCACTATGCATTATTTACAACTTTTTTCTTCTTTAGACAGAGATGAAGCTTCTCTAATTTATGTTAAGATTTGTTATACCATTCAATGATATTGAATTGATTCTCAATTGTTTTACATGTGCAACACAGACTCGGAATCCTCCCATACTTCCTCCGTTCTCTGCTTTACTAAAAGGTATTTGGATTCCTAGTAAAATTTTTGCAGTCTCATTGGCTTTCTATGCAATAAATTTCTAATCCTTCTAAAAATATCACATTTCATTATTCAATGTGGTGTGTTGACCTTTCTTTTATGCTTTTCATGGTTAGAGCATGTATAACACAAGTAAGAGCTAAACAAGATCAATTCCTCATCTTATTGTAGGTTAAAGCAACATAGTCCACCTGTAGGCATCACAATCTACCCAATTTTATTAGGATTTCATACCTAAAATGTGGTCAAACAATAACTGAGAAAGCTCATAAGAAAGAAATCTTAAGCAAACTCGAATAGAAGATCTATCAAAGTTGAGTTCAAATCTTTACTTTTCTCCCTTGTCTTCTGAATTCTTAATATGGAAGTGAACAAACATTAACATGTGATTTTGTCACCTCTACTGTCTTCACCTTCAAATATGTTCTTAAATCATTCTTGGATTGTATCAGTCTTCTGTCACAATTGATTGTCTTAATATCTTTCCATGCACCACTCAGAACCAATCAATCATGCTGCAGATATGACCGAGCCTATTATATCACATACAATGTCTTTTGTACTTTAGCCTCTAGTATCCCCCACACCTCACTAATTGTGTTCCTGTTACCAAGCTGATACAACATTTTGCGTGACTAATTTGCATGTCATGCAACAACTGAGCCGATTCATCCAAACTCTATTATTTTCCTAGCACAAGAACAATTTTTTTTGGTTCAAACGTAAAATAATAATGCAAAGTATACATTTTAGACGATCCTATATAGACAAAACACATGAGAGATGTTGGGTATATGAGTCAACATGTATATGACTCCTTGGGACACATTTCAAAATTTTGCGTTCTAAAAAAGAAACCCCAAATTAGATAATAATTATGGGAACAAAGATGTTGGCATTCCATCTTGAACTATGGTGGAACAAACCTCAACAAATATGTGGAGTCAAGTCCTTGATGGGGAGGGTGCGAGGGTGTACCTTAGACAAATTCCACTCTAGTAGAAGTGTAGAACACAAAGAAAGAAGATGTGGGTGTATTCATGAACATGTCTTTTGACTCCTTGATACAGATTCTAAATCGTGTGGGACAAAGAGCTCAAAACAAACAATATCAATAGGGGATAGGGGTTACACTTGACCTTTGATAACTCTTGGAACCTTCAATTCTTGCTGTCTCCTTTGACAATGTTATTCACGACACAATGAATCCTTTTGATTCGTATTTGAGATACGCTCTAGATCCAAGTCTATGAATTACTCTAAAAAAATCCATGAATTTATCTAAAAGAGATCCATGAATTTCGAGGTCTTCATGGTCAAATTACCTCCAGTGCTGATAGGTAGAAATTGCTTCATGGTGTGAGCAGTTGGAGTGGCTGTACACCCAAATCTGCAGAAGAAGCATTCACTATAATGCCACTTGTTATGAAAACCTTCATGACCAAATTGCTTCCATTATAAGCATCACAATTTGTCAAGTTTTTTTATGCCTCTTAACACCTAAAGTTTAAGTATAAACAAGAAAGCAAATAAATGATATCCCCATCCATCTCATGCAAATACTATCCAATTCATAGTACTAATCTTAAAATGAAATTTGGATTCTTTCTAATGATCCTAAATTCTATAACACAAATCAAAATAATTTTAGCTCATAGATCAAGGTACCCTCATAAAAATACCAGGGATTCAGATGCCAGTTCCTCTTTTTCTTATGTCATGTACACGACTTTTATTATGTCTCTAAATTTTTTAAGTGGAATGGATGACTATCAAAGAACTCCGCCTATGTTTCATAGCCGGTCCCAAGCCCGGATAAAGGAGGAGGGTTGTGTTAGGCCTCGACAGCCAGCATAAAACCATGTCGAATCTCATGAATATGGATCAACGAGACATCGTATGATCCATGTAGCCGACCCCACCTAGTGGGATAAGGCTTTGTTGTTGTTGTTGTTGTTGGATGACTATCAAAGAATGTAGTCATCCATTTTCATTTGTTAATACAACAATGAGATCTTTCCAGCGGGAGCCGAAGTGTCTGGGGAAGATAAGTGCGCCTCTGCCATTCAGATTCAATTTCATTCCCCTAACACGTGTCAAGCTGGTGATGAAGCGGCTTCATTGTCAACTAGCGACGTGCTTCTCTCTCTCCTAGAGGGATACGCAGCCATGCAAAAAGTAACAGTGACAGGGTACCGGTGCAGCAGCAGCACAATCTCGACGGGGATTCTGCACCACTCCCCATAACTCGCGGTGTGCGAGATGTGGTCGCACAGCTGTCTGCTGCTGATTCCCGTGTGTGCTTCTTGGGTCAGGTGACACGCTTTCTGGCCTTGATGACATGCCTACCTCCCCACTGTCTCTGCCGGGGGAATTTTACTTCTGTGACCCGATTCTCAAATGCTGGAGAGGCCGAATCTGAGGTGCCTCTGGTCCTTCAGAGTAATGAAGAACATGAACAGGACTCACGTGCTATGGTTGCATCTGGCAGCCCATGTGTGCAAGATGCGGGTGGAGGTGTGTCGCCACGAAACTGGGATGTCGTGGCACAGGCGCGTGGGGTCAGAAGGGAACCAAGCAGGAGGTCCAGCAAGCTGGAGTCACGGGCACCCGGCATGGCCCGGTCTCTCCCTGCAGCGGCGCCAAGCGCGGTGGATCGGGAGGTGGCGGACCCTGCGGGCTTCAGGTATGTCTGTCGGCGTCCTGGTGCCGTACCCGGTGCGCCTCAGCGACTGTCTGTCGATTGGCCGGCCAGTCCAGCGCTTTCTTTTGCACTCTCGGGGCGGTCTGGGTTGGAGAACGGCAGTGGGCAGGGGCCCGCTCACCTGTGGGGCGGCTACGGCGTCAGTGCGCAGACCCTGCAAGAAGAACAACTCCGGCTCTGTGGCATATGGGGTGGATCAACGAACCAATGTTGGGGAAAATCTGTCTGCAGATCTTGCCCCTAGCCTCGCGGATGTCTCGGCAGCGTCAGGGACGGGCGTGATAGGACATGTGGATGGGGTTGGTGACTCTGTGTTGGTTGCTGAATCTGATTCCATTCTGGCGCGCGGCGTCGTTGCCTTGGTGGCTCAGGCCTGTGGTGTCTGGCGAAAGCGTGTCCACAATCCAATCGCCGTGCGCCCCCCAATAGACGGGGGCAAATCTAGTTCTGAGTTCGTTGCTGGTTGCGCTTGGTCCTCTCCTGTGAGCAACGTGGGATGGCAGTTGTTGATGCGTGGAGTTGTGAAGTCATTTTTTGTTTTGGTGTAGTGTGATATTGTCATTTGGGATGGCAGTTGCTGGTGCATGGAGTTGTGAAGCCACTTCTTGGTTTGGTGTATCGTGATGTTGTCATTTTGATTTCTTGGCCATGTGCTACAGTGTTTTTCTATCGTACTGCTATAAGACCACTGAATTCAAGCTGGTTGGTGTAAGTGGAGGAAAGAGTTCTTTGTGATAGAAAAGTACCCAATAAAGTTAAAGGAAAATTCTATCGTACTGCTATAAGACCAGCAGTGTTATATGGTAGTGAATGTTGGGCTATGAAGGGACAACATGAACGTAAAGTGGGGGTAGTCGAAATGAGGATGTTGAGATGGATGTGTGGTCATACAAGATTAGATAAGATTAGGAATGACCATATACGTGAACGAGTCGGAGTGGTTCCTATTAGTGAGAAAATGGTAGAGAATCGTTTGAGATGGTTTGGTCATGTTCAGAGAAGACCATTAGATGCGCCAGTAAGAAGAGTAGATCAAATAATCTGGAGTCCGATTAAAAGAGGGAGAGGGAGGCCAAGGCGGACACTTGTCGAACTAATAGAGCAAGATCTATTGGTGAATAATATGCCGAAATGTTTGGTTACTAATAGAGCGGAATGACGTCGTATGATCCATGTAGCCGATCTCACCTAGTGGGATAATGCTTTGTTGTTGTTGTTGTTGTGCTACAGTGGTTTTCTGGTCTCTCTATCAAACTTATTGTAATCCCTACTATTATTAATGGAACTCTTGGATGACTACCTACTTGCTAGTCGTCCTTTCTCATTTAAAAAACAATGAGATCTTTCTGGAAAAAAAATCTAAAGAATTACATGCAATCTACTCATCATGTACACGAAGGTCCACCTTCACTTAAGCCCTTCCACATTTCCACTCTTGCTTGTGCACAATGAAGGGTATTTTTAGAATAACATCTTGCCCCTTTAAATATGAATGCATTTTGTTACATCAATATAGTTCAAAAGAAGGGTTTGGACACTAAAATTTGGTATCGGCAAGCATATATGGCACCTTGATGTGTTCGCCCTGCCCTAAAAATCATCCAGAAAGCCATCTCTGATTTCCTATCCAACCAATAACATATAGTTTTAATCATTCATCCCAAACTACTGTGCATTGAAAGAATAGATGAGACCTGTCATTAGAAATTCCATATAAGCCACAGAACATGTCAGCTCCAGGTGCTCCTCATGTTAGATATGATCTGGTTGTCTCTGGCAAATCAAAACCATATATATATATCCATAGAAGGTCTTGGTCTTTGCAGAATCATATTTTGATGTAACTTGTGCTAGGTTTCCTTTTTTGTTTTTCGAGCAAAGATTTAGATATTTTGCACTGTATTTCATCAGTCACCTTGTAATGTCTCAATGATGTTGAGTTGTTCAGGCCAATCTTCGTTTTATCATTGCCCTTTCTGATAAAATGTGAGGCGGTAATTCTTACATTGATATGCGAGTGTTCTTTATTCTTGTTTGCATATTAATGCCATACAAAAATGTACAGCTCAGTTCTCAATCTAGTAACGTACATTAGGAAAGGAAGAAAAACCAGCAACATATGATTCAATGTGATTCAAGTAGCTTCATGAACATCAAAGTTTGTTGTCTTTTATTAGGTTTTCATCATGGGGAAAATGGTGGTTTCATTATCCCTTATAGGCCTGACTGCTTGATGTCCCTGTCTACTCTTTATCTAGACCTTTTCAAATTGCTTGATGTGATTATCCATTGTTCCCAGAACCTTGTGGTATACCTCTCAAAAAAGAACCATGTTGCGTATAGGATTTTAGATTTTTGTACATGTGTGCACAGTGCAACAATTAGCAATAATCGAGTAGTCATCCAATAACAGTAAACCCAAAAAACGTGTCTTTGTTGCTTGTATGAACATTTAAAAAAAAGTAGAAAGATGCCAATTTTAGGCTATAAAATCTGTATATAAAATATCTTTAGCTCCTAATCAGTGATGTGATATTCCTGAAATAAATTTGTTTAAAATCATTTGCTTTTACAGATGGAATGGATGTATCAAGTATAGAACGGAATGCTTTACAATTCAAGCAATTTGGTAAAAGAAATCAAGAATCTATAGCAGAACTCTTCATAACACTGTTCACTAAAGTAAGTTGCTTCGGTCAGTACTGTAACATTTGCTTAATAACAAAAGGAAATAAGGGACCTTTATGAAACTGTTAATAATAACTTTCATCATGATCAAGTTTCAAGTCTCGAATAAATGTTTTATCAATAAGAACATACCTTTTTTTGAGAAGTGAAAGGATAGCTGTAATGTTGCTCTTTTGATTCTTTGATCAGCACCTTTGTTTCATCCTTCTCTCTTTACAGTCCACATCTCATTAGAGTATCTTCACAACTTTTGCATAATTGTACCTTTGTTGAAGAATTACTACTTGCTTTTACTTGGACCTAATATTGTTAGGATAAGTGCCAACAGATTCTTGCCTGCAGTTTGTAACTGACCTTTTATCATGTTTCTTATGCATGTTCATTTATTTAGTAATAGGTGTCCAGGAATTCTCGTTGTTGTTTTGCAATGACTTGTATACCACTCAGTTCCTTTTTATTATTTCTTTCATCATATAACTAAATCTTGATTACTAGCGCCTTCCGTCATCATCCTTCCTTTCTCAAAAAATTAATCTTATAAATGAAAAGTGATTACTAATGAATCCATTAATTTTTGTTTTGAGGAGAAAAAGGATGACCACCGGGTTTGCAATTATCACCCATATATATATATATATATATATATATATATATATATATATGAAAAAGTCATCATGTACAATATGGGCTCTCAAGTAGAAAGCAACAAGGAGATGTGTAGCGCCTAACCAAAACTCCACTCCTGAAGTAGAAAAGATATTGATGTACAACACTCTCCGCCTAACATTGCTCCCCACAAAAATGATCCGATTATATTGGAGCCAAATTGCCTAGGTACCGGCCAAAAATGTCGCCAACAATGTCCTCCAACCTTGCTTCCGTCTTGCCGCACCACGGAGCGGCTGCCAGAAAGCCTCCTCCTACATCGATTTATCATTATTGTTTATAATCTCTTCATTTATTCTACGTGACCCTTTAGCTGTCATAAGTATCAACTCTTCTTATTGACTTAATGTCTCTATTCCTAGTAATGCATGTAGATTAAGATTATGTTTTATCCTCAAATGTTATTCCTGTCTTCAAGGTTTTAACTCCACAGTCCACGCTATTCTTTATGTATCTTGAAGGCTTGACTTATTCATTAGGTAAATGATCTTGTCATTTGATATAGCAATCTGTGCGTGACAGCTGATCTTCAATCTCTTATTCCTCATCAAAAAGTTCAACCTCATTTTCATAACCCTTTGCTCTCGAGTCTTTTATTTCATCCTGTTCTGGAGCCTTTGTGGGGGCAATTTAGGTTCCCAACCCTAATTGGCTTTTGACATCTGTGTCCCTTGGGGACATGCACAATCCTATGTACTGGTTTGCACTATTTCATTTGCATGTTGCCTTTACTCTGAAAACAATTGGTGTAAACTTCTTATTATTCTTTTATCAAAGACTTTCCCGCGTTTAGCTGTGTGGGCTCTGCTTCTTGTACAAAATGTACTACATTACTACGCTTCAAGCAGGTTGTTCAACTATCATAGCTACAATTAGCAACTGACCTTCTGTCATCAATACTCGTGCTGATGACTTGTTTATTTCATGCAGTTGTCATCAATTGAGAACTTGTGGCAGGAAGGCCTCTGCGCCAGTATTTATGAAGGGTCATGGATCTCAAAGACTTGGAAATCCGGAATTGGCAACATGAGTGTAAATATTTTAATAATTTGTATTTAACTAAGATTTTTTTTTCTTTTGTACTGCAAGTAACAGAATCTTTTTTGCTTTGCAGGTTGAAGATTTTTCAGATCATTCTGAAAATTTTGCTAGATCAGTTGGAAAATATGAAATGCAAAAGATAAACAAATGCCTTCATGATTCGCATGATCATCTACTGCATTTTATGGAGGGTCAGTTTAAAGCTTCTTACTTAAAAGAGTTGTTATTCGGATCCTTGGATATGAATACTGAAAAGAACAAACATCGCCAGAATGGGAAAACAAATAAGAAGAGAGGACGGGCTCTTCACTCTACTGCTCCAGATGCTACATCGGCGAAGAGCGTTACAGGGAATGCAACCTATAATACGATAAAAAGAGCAAGACGTGATACACATGGAGGGGGTCAAGCCTCTACATATCATTATAATCCACAAATGCCCTTTGGCCCATCAGTATCTTCTTTTCAGTCACAATCAACTAGTAGGCAAGCCTCTGCCAATCATCATACTGAGATGATGTCATTTCGTCCCTTGGGACCTCTTCAGTCACAATCCAGTAGTGGGCAAACCTCAGCGTACCGTTATGCTCCATTTGCGCCGTTTGGGCGGTCTCCAACAATGCTGATTGGTCCCTCAGTTTCTTCTCTTCAATCACAATATGGTAATGGGCTATATGCCTTGAGACCATCTGCTCCAGTCCAGCAGCTGCCTTCTGCATCAAATTACCATCCACCACATCTTAGTTTTCATCCTGGTCATGGATCAGGCCGCCAGCAACTACCATTATCTTCTCAACACAGTAACATGCTACTACCTACGGGGCCCCCTCCTTACATCAACCATCATCGGTATCGTGATCCTTATGACCATGATCACATGATTCAGGGGTCTTTCTACAATGGCCGAAGCAATTTCTGGCCTAGATAGTGTACGTGAGAATAATGGAGATTGGTAATGGCCTCAGGTGGATTATTTAACTTCATTCTCAGGTTGCTGATGGGCATGTTTCGAATATAAGCTTTCTCGAAGGTTTTTGGTGTCACACCTGAGCCAAAACTCCTAAAGGTGATTCAATAGTCCAAGGCCATCAGTATTTGTTCAAGGTTGATGTATCCATGCTCAGACACAATCTTCATCTTCATTTATGAAAAATGTATCAAAGAACAGTATTTGGAATCAATTCGACGGTCCTCAGAGGCCTCCTACTGTTTGACGTTTATATGAATGAGGGCACCTTTCTGCTTCGTCAGATACATGGGCTAAAATGAATATGACAGCAAACAGGTGCATCAAAATTGTCAATATTATAAAATAATCATATTCATAGGAACCTGAGATCGCCAAAAACAAAATAAGAAAGAAAAAAGAACGAGGTGAAATCAGTAAAGACATTTACTTCTGGACGCATTACACTACGAAGATTGGCAGACTTTCCCCAAAAACGTAATCGTGTTTGTTTTTAACAGAGGCGGACTCGCAATTATCAAATACGATAAGCAAAGTCATAAACGCAGCTCAGAATTTTGTCTAAAGCGACGGCCACAAGTTGTCTGCAAAAGGCACAGAAAGGAAAACTAGGGAGTGCCAAAATTCCTCGGCTCCAAAATAATTTGGGGGATCTGGTGAAGTGGATTCCCACGCAAAATGCAACGAATGGGGAGAAAAGGGACAAAAAGAGAAGACATCACGACGAAAACCAAAATATAGTGCTCCTCTCTCTTGTCGCTGTGAAAAATGGACAACGAGTACGTCTGCATTTTTTTTCCTTAAAATATCTTAGGATTGAAATAGAAAAAAATATGAGGAATTCGATGAGTGATCAGTAGCTTCTTTTCTCACCGAGGAAGGAGAAAAAAGAAAAAAAAAAGACAAGATGATGGATTTACTTGTAGGTATCACTTGCATGCACTTGAATCTTGATCTTTATAACATACATGAATTCGACCCACTGTGTTAAAGAGCTTCTGATTCAAGTTCTAATACAGTTGTTTTTTTATCTTTTAGTTCTTTCATGGGCATCTCTTTTGTAACGATTGTGACACAAAACTCTGAGTGAAGAAAAAATATCCATTGCGTAGAGGCTAGAGAGTGGGGAACAAAGAAAAAAAAAGGATCAGCTTTTGTTGTTATCTTGATGGTGCTTAATTCATTGCATGCATACATTTCATCAGATCGAAGGCAAAAAAGTTATCACAAGTTCAATGCACACGACCAGAAAATGGCAATTAATGAATCTAACAGAGACAGCCGAGGGGGACGGCGACCTCATAAAACGCCACGTAATGGGGATGAGCACGAGCATCCCTGCCTGTGTTGAGAACAAATAATTTAATCACTGTTAGGATGTGTCTGGGAACTAGTCTTGAATTGGAGCGAGAACAAGATCTTGGAGGACAAGATGATGGCCCATTTGAGATTTCTTGTTCTTGATGATATTTCGTGTGTGGCTTGGATTCCCTTCCTCGTGATTCATGTCTTTAGTTCGTAAATAGTCGTATTAACAAGAGAACGATGCCCTTACTGTTCATGAGTGGGGGAATTATATATGTGGTGGGGGTGTGTGCAAGATGTGCATTATACCAAACATTATGTTATAATGTCTTGACCCAAGTTAATTATTGATCTCATCAACAATGGTTGATAATTAGTTTAATTAGCAGAAAATGGTAAGATCCATATATAGATTTCTACATAGTATATTCTTATAAATAGCATACACGCTAGCTATCACCATTTTAATTTAAATATTTGAAAAAAATTAGGATTATTTTCATAAAGTTCTTCTAAACTATTATGATTTTTCGCATCTAAATTCAAACTGCGAACTTATATTTTTTTATTCCTAAAGTATCATAATTTTTCTACTTTAGTCTTTTCGTCTACTTCTGTTATATTTTCTATTATTTTTTTTTTTATTTATAAAAAGACTAAATTATCCCTCCGTCCATAACACATCAAATAATCAATATAAAAATAAAAAAATGAAAAAAATTAGTGGGAGGGTAATTTAGTATTTTTCATAAATGATAATTTTTTATTTACCACTTTGATCTTTCCAACGATTTTTTTATTTTTCATATTTGGTATTTCATATTTTTCTGGAGGGAGGAATAATTTAGTCTTTTCATAAATAGAAAAAAGTAAGAGTAACGGAAAACGTAATAGAAGTGGACGGGAGGACTAAAATAAAAAAGTCACGATAGTTTAGAAATCTAAAAAAATAAGTTCGTAGTCTAAAAATAGATGTAAAAAATTATGATAATTTAGAGGAGATTTATGAAAATAACTCAAAAATTAATTACAACAAAGACTTAGGAGCAGACACAAGCTAAACTATTCGTAAGCATCTCGCGATTCAACATATACTGGATTTTGCTCGAATCGGCATATTTAATAAATAAGTTAGACTTTAATTAAAATTTGATCTTTTAATCTAGAAAGACATTACATAACTTGTTAGCTTGTAAGATGGACTTATATGATTAATACATATTATAAATATAATTTAAATTGTATGATCAAATGTTTTTTTATTGCATTTTTATTTTTTATTAATGAATAAGTCTTATTATTAAGTTAGATCATACATAATAAATCTAACAAACCAAAATTATTTTTTTGGCCTATTATAATTCTATAACCTGTCTTCCTTATTTGGTTTGGCTTGTGTCCAGGGGTATATAATTAACTTGAGATTTGTGTTTGGTGACTAACTGACTAAGGGTCTATTTGACATATAAAAAAAAGGTAAAACATTTAGTAGCGGATAGCATTTTACTAATATCAAAACGCTACTATAAATATTTGATAAATACTTTTTCCTAGTAGTGTTTAGATGTTTGAATACAAAAAGTTATTCTTACTAGTTTATAAAGTAAAGATGTAGTGATTTCATATTTTATTTCTATTATACCCTCATTTTTTAAATAAAAAAATTGTTTAATTATTAAACATCATATATTATTTTTTATTTTAATATATCACATCTTTAATTTTACTTACAACCCGAATAAGATTTCTATTTTGAAGTAATCAATATTTTTATATTAAAATAATATTTTAAAAGTATTATTATTCAGAACAAAATATTATAAATATTTTGTGCATGGAAATGATCATAATCATATCTTATGTCTACTTTTTGTCATTTTATATAATACATTAATTTAACCGTTATGTTTATCAAATAATTTTTATTAAATTTATAAATAAATTACTATCCGCTAATAGCTAATCACTATCCTCTAGTTGAACCGTTATCCTACGATCAATCGCTAGCTTTGCCAAGCATATACATTCTTTTACCATTATTATATTTGTTGTAAGAAAACAGTTAGTACTATTTTTTAGCTTTCCTATCAGATGTAACTTGCTTATACCGAAATGTGTTTATTATCGTTTTTCTCATTTACTTGTTGTGAAGGCTGGATGATATGTTCCATAACTATGAGCAAAGGAAAGCTATATCTGTTGACCAGAAAATTATCAGTAGCTTGCTTATCATCTTTTTTAACCTTGATTTAGCAACCATTCTGTTGAATGTTGCTAATAGCTTCGTAAAAGTATGCAAAAAATGAAAGACTATGTCCAATTTGAATCGATCTCAATTAATTCTTCAAAAATTTGGATCTTCTTTTTCAACTCCAATCGCTCGATAATTTTTACAAGCATAAATTTTATTTTTTGTAGATCCAGATATTTTTTCACAAAACAATCAATCTTTTTCGAGTTTATTGATTTTATAATGAAAAAGCATAAGATTTTGTCACTTCGGCACAAATAATTGCATCACGGTAACATTGGTTATATATCTCGATGTAGTGTAAGAATTTGATTAAATATCTCGATGTATTTTAATACTACAACAATAATTTGATTAATATGCCTTCTTGTTAGGAATAAAAGAAATAAATCTTATCATTATTCGACTAATTTGCATTATGGCGAGTCGTGTTTATTTTAATTAAAACGTTAATGCCGTTTGCCTCTCGTCTTCCTTGGTGGAATCGTTGTGCTACTGCCAATTTCTTTTATACATCGGACGATACCTATAGATTAAACTTAGTGTAGTGTAGGCATTCGGGAATTCATATATACAAAGTAGTTAATGCGTACACATCGCAAGGATGTCATATTTTGGATGCATCATCATTGGATCTTAGTCATCAAACAATCCAAAGTAGATCTCTCAGAATCCCCACCAGATCGCCCCTAACATAATTGTTTGTACACATACATTAGCTCAGGGGTAAATGCGTCCTATCTTATTCTCGTGACCTATTGGCTATAAGGTCTTAGCATCATAAATCTGTCCTATGTGCATGTACTAGAAACCACACTATGTTTTATCATGTTGTGTGCAGAGGTAGATGGGGGGAAGGAACGATCAATCGTCCACAATGAAAGGATCACTAAGAAGGTGCAAATCTGATAATTAAATATGTTTTTGATAATATCTAGGGGTTTATATTATGATATATGGTGATTATAAAATATTCAGAGAATCGAATCCTCATTATTTCAAATGTACAAAAGAGGCAGGACATCATTATATTTTCCGGCTACATTGTATCAAATCTAGTAGTTGAATCTCAATATTAGTAAATGACTTGAGTTAAAAATTGGATTAATAATCAAGACAATGAATCAAAGAAATAGAAGAGACAAGATAATATCCTAATATCAATGTGAACAAAAAAGGAAAACATCTATTGATAAAGAAGGTCATAACTAAAAGAAATTTTACTATTAACAATAGAGAATTCGAATTCATCATGTCTAATCCTCATATATAAAAATTCGTAAGGGCTTACCCTCCGCACTCCCATAAAAATCAAAGACGAATTAGGAGTTTGAGTCTAACTGTCCAAGCCATCTGCTTCCATTACAAATTCTTATTTTTTTTTCTTATTTTTCTCTTTGAGTACATAGTACAATAATTCAAAGTAGCTACATATATTAAGATATTATCGGGAGTAGAAACGGTACAATATTGATGGAAAAATTCGAGAATAGATTGCAGAAAATTAGAGAAGACACATGATTTATTCAGGTTCATTTTTAAAATTAAGGCTACGTCCTGTAAAGAGGTTCCACTATATCTTTTAGGTTTTACAGTCGCCACACAGATTACATATGAAAATAAGCTATAAATAGTCTCTTCCAAACGGATTCAAAACCCGAACAAAACAGAAAAAAACCTAATCCAAACCATACGGACCGGCTAAACAAAAGCACAAGCAATTGGATAATACTCAAATTTTCTTAAACTCATGTGAACAAACTCGATGTGAGAAACAAGGGATCATGAAGTATTCGCCAACTCCAACAAATATATGATAAACTCGTTAAATGTACTGTTGGATAATTAATAAGCACACATCCCAAAAGAAATCCAAATGTGAAATATATATGAATATCCATTACACTACCTTTGTTGTGAAATTTAAACTGAAGTTATCTGAACCAATCGTAATTGGTAAATGTTAATTTAAGATCAAGCACGAGAAGAACCTTTGTTAATTTGTGAATGAATGGAATATGGTTGTGGTGGTGGGGAGACCCATGATGAGGGAGACACATTGAAGGCCATGGGCAATGCATGGTGTTAATTAATTATAAGCAGAACTGGTCACCATCATATGGCTGCCAATCATACAATAGAAAGGTACTGTACATATGGTACTTGGTTCCATTATAATTTTATACATGCTGCCCAAGTGCAGGGAAAAGCTCCTACAACATGCGTGAACTGCTTGCCTTGTAAACTCATAAAACTCATAATTGCAAGAAATTGTGGGTGGGCAACACCACCCCTGCAGGCTGATTCATCATCTGCCACATCCACGTATTCATGCATGTATGCATACTCTGAGAAGATAAGGATGTGAACCATTAATCCGCTGAACAGCAGGTGATGCATTTACATGTGTACATATAAAGTGGCTGTCACATAGAATTAGAACAACAATTTAAACCAAAACTTGATTGAGACAATTGGTTAATAGGATTGTGAGAAGGTATTAATAATTTCGAGTTTGCTTTTTAAAGCCATCCAATTGGCGAAGATTTATTTTTAACTGTCACCCAAACATTCGAAAGAATTACAATCACATAAACATTCGAAAGAATTACAATCACATTAAATTTCTTGACTAGTAAATTTAGGGATCTCATATTAAATTCCGACTCGTGAAAGCTAAAGACAAGATGGTACCTAGAAATGTACATGTTTTTTTATTTTTAAATTTATCTTTTTTCGTACTATGTCATGCAAGTCTTATTTACAATCGAGAAAAAGAACTAAAAATCTAGTTAGAGAGAGAGAGAGAGAGAGAGAGAGAGAGGAGAGAGAGAGAGAGAGAGAGAGAGAGAGAGAGAGAATAATTGATTAACGAAAATCGAATACCAAACATCGAGAAAACTGATTGATGCTCGTATTAATAATGTGATATATATTGTTCACCACTTAGTCAAATACAAATTGAGCTTTATTAGAATGCGCACTCGGGGGACCCAAAGCTTTGAATATTAATGCCCTTATTATTAACATCTCTGATAAATTTATTATTTGTCACCTCAAAATATACTATTTGTCACTTCATTTTATTTCACAAATTTAAAAATACTTAACACTTTAGTACATTCTAAAATGATAATAAATTGAATATTAAAAAAAAATTGTCGTTTCTGATCAAGAAAGAATCTTAATGTGGTAAAAAGTTTGATTGTGGTGTACAGCTTAATGTGAAGTGTTTTCTTTTTAAAATTTTCAATTCAGATATTTTTTTCAAACCGATTAATTTAATTAATATATCAACTATATCAATATCAATCTTGTCCACGCCGATCTATCTATCTGTGGGCCACCTTACTTATTGGTGGTTGGTGACGCGAGGAAAACTGTGACTGTTTCGGCACTAGGCTCGAATTAATTAATCGAGCATATGCCAACTAAATTTGTAGTTAGGCATCTCTCGTAAAAAACTTAATTTATTATTAGGGCTGATGATTTGTTATGATGTTTGATGTATTATGCATAAAATAAGACTTGTGCAATTGGATGCATCAACCGGCAACCTTCCCAAATTAGGCAAGATGACAAATAGCTTTGTGAAAATAAGACACAGACACCTGAATTTGGATGAAACGATCCAACTTGATGCAAATTGGAACCCACCCCATCATGCAAAATACATATTTATTTTACAGTACTTGATCCTTTTTTGCTATAACGAACAAGGTAGTACAGCTTAGAAAGTTTGCCTTATTATGAAATCCTCAGGACAAGTTGCTAATAATTAATTAGTTTTGTGTTGCGCGATTTTGGCTCAAGAAAAAAAAATGATACAAATTAATATCCTCTCATTAAAGTTGCGGTGATGTTAAGGGATCTTTAAGAAACAAATTAGACTATTTAAAACCTCTTGGGGTCAAGGGTGATATGATGCTTAATTAGTAGAGTTCAACGTAATGCAACCTGGTTAATTAATTAAGCTAGAAATGGTTATCATACATACCACAAGTTCCTCTAAACAATATATCATAAGTTCATGTCAACTGCAATACTTTAATCATTCCAGGTGTAATCAATCGAAATGTCAATCTTATCTTCTGCCCAAAGAACCTTTCTTTTCTTCGGATACATGGAGCAATTATTATGTTGACTATGTGAAGCAAAAACAATCGTATGTTGTTTTTTCTTCATCAGAGTTCCTTCCAATATATACAATAACAATCTATTTAAAACTCAAGTGTATTGACTTTGAGAGAATGCGTGTTCGACAGATTTTTTAGAAAGCATAAATAGCATGCATATATGAAGTCATATTCTCAACCACAAAGCATACGCGACAATTGCTTAGCAATCATCACTTTGAATAATTTATTTGGTGAGGAAAAAAAACGTGCATACAAAAATATGAACATAATTGCTTATATGTTATTATGTACATAATATACATGTATATATTTATTTTGGTCATAATCAAGTAGGATATTTCACGTAAAATTAGTACTATTTCTTGGTACAACTATTACGTACTGCTATTTGATTCTCCTAGGAATTTACTACTAGTTTCAACTCCATTGGTACAGATCGAGCCAGCAATACGCCACATATATAAACCAATGATCGATACATGTAAGTATCGTGTACGTATCATGTGTGTTTTATGACGTGTATTACGTGACCATATGCACAATAATTATATGCATCATATAAATTGTTATCATATATATATATGCAGCAAGGTCAACGTCCTCAATCTTACGTTTGATCCACAAATATATATCACATACGATTAATTAAGAAGCATTTCCCTCGGAATCTTTCATGTGAAGGCAGGAACGTAATTTCAAATTTCTAGATAATATCATATGACGGGTTCTGTCTCCAACTACCAGCAGAGAGAAATGTTCCTCTGGCTGTTTCCAGCACAAACTATTTAAGCTCGAAAATCATATGACATAACACTTCCTGACACTTAATTTTAGCTCATAATTAATTGACTCCATTTTTTAATATATTAATTATCGATCTATATATATGCATCATTTTTGTTGAGGAGATCAGCATCGCCGTCTTATAAGAATATTTTTGAGCATGCAGTATATATAGATTTCTTTTTATCATGATAAAGAGTGAAAAAGTAAACGAGGGAAATATTCCATCCATAGAAATGGAAAATGACATTGATATTCTATGTGCGTCCATTTTTTTCTCCTCTTGGTCAGAATTGGCAAATCCCTTTTTTCACGGCAAGCTTTCTTATCAAAGAGCAAATTCATAACACATTCCTATTATTAGACAATTTAACGAGGCAAAATTCGTAACTAGACAATTTGAATCTTCATTTGAGCAAATTACGTCTGGGTAGATCTATTTTTTTTGTTAATAATAAAGTTTTATATCTTCTAGATTTAGGAAGCGGTCAAATTAACGAGGCATGCAGCCTAATTGATTAATTTCGTGGCATGGTTTCCCACGAGGGTCTGACTAAGTTGTGGGTCAACGTCTTGAGAGCTCACCACGTACCTGGAACCACACTGCTAGATTCGGAGAAGCCCGCTGAGTGGTTTTCAAATAGTGTCCTTTTTCCCGTTCAATTTCTCTCTCTCTCTCACAGACGCACACACACTCGCTCATCACGCGCGCGCGCGCGCACTATATATACGGCATATATCTCGTACCTATAAAGTATCAACCCCATAAGGCTGTCCTTCTCCTCCATCAGACAGTAGTGCTCCAAGAAAATGGCGATGGACTTGGAGTTGGAGCCGTTGGACGGCAAGGAGGCAGGAGAAGCTGCGGAGGAGTACATGAAGGGGGTGAGGCGGCTCTGTGAGAAAGGCATCACAAAGCTCCCTGGAAGGTACATCCTTCCTCCTCCGGACCGTCCGAAACCTGCGTCGGAAGTTGACCGACAACTCAAGCTGCCGGTGATCGACCTCGGCCAGCTGCTGACGCCCGCCCGCCCGCAGGTTCTCGAGGCGTTGGACAAAGCTTGCAAGGACTATGGCTTCTTTCAGGTAATAATACTTGTCATAATTTCGAACGTGATCTTACGGTCTCAAGAAATTTTCAGTCGTCATGCATGAATAAGTACCACTGCTACTGATAGGTTACCCTGACATATACTTCTTCTAATTCTTTTCGTTTCGTGTTCCATTCTATGCATATATATGTCTACATGATGTACAGGTGGTGAACCATGGCGTCAGTTTCGAAGAGATAAGAAGAATGATCAACGTAGGGAAGAGATTTTTCGAGCTCCCCTTCGAGGAGAGAGCCAGGTACATGTCGAAGGACATAAGGGAGCCGGTGCGGTATGGAACAAGTTTCAACCAGATCAATGATAGTGTGTTCTGCTGGAGGGACTTCTTAAAGCTCAGCTGCCAACCCCTCGACGCCGTCCTTCCATGTTGGCCCTCCTCTCCTGCAGACTTGAGGTACATGCATCAACACAAATAAATAACTCAAACCAGGCCCTGTCTTGTCTGCTGCATAATATAAATATATACGCAGTGCAGAGTTTCTCCAACTTGGTCTCCCACAACCCCTAAATACTACGTCCTAAATTGGGTCCTTAGTTTAATGGAAGAACAGTAGTGTTTGATCGTGTGCATATTAGCAACAGAAGGGACAACTAAAGATGTGATCTGGACTGTGTTAGATTACTTTTTTTTGCGACATGTGCTGTCGATGCATGCATCAGAGCTTGTAGTCTCACAGTAAGGCCAAACACTTATGTGTTCCTCCTCGATGGCAGTGGGGCACGGAGGACCACTTCCCATGAGCCACCTCATGGTTGGTGATTCACGCCACTGGGGAATAATGGCCTGCAGGTTTGTGGTCTTTATTCCATGTCTTTTACCCCCTCATCATTAATCCCCACCGCCAGCACAAATCGACATGCACACAATAGGAAGATGCTACTTAGTTGGGATGTACTTGCTTTGGAGAGTTATTGAGCATTCACTGATCAATTGTTGACATAATATTTTTAAATGATGCAATATTATATTCATTGATTCAACAATTTAGATGAGTTCAACATTCCTCCAAAGAGTTAAAAGTGCTATGGAGATACATTGTATCTACCTGCATGCATCTCCTACAAAAGCTCCTAGAGAAAAATTTATGTTGCCATCTTCGCTTGACAAGTGTCATCTATATATCCCTCAATTATATGTATGCACTTGAAGATATCATTACTATTGTTTGTTACATTTCGAGCACTGGTTGCACTTTTCATATTAGAATGAACAGTAGATGAGTTACGAGGCATAGTATTATCCCCTCCGTTGTTCGCTGTCAGCTTGTATATAATAGCCCGGGTGATGAACATTCACAGATTAATGCTACATCTTAACTACTGGTGATTGATCATTCTCATAAAATATATAGATGTAACCCAGAGGATAAAAGGGACTAAGTTTGTGGTTTAGAGATACCTCATAATTACGATCAAATTATCTGTATAAGTACTGGTGACATGAAATTTAATTGCATACTTGGATCAAACTAATTAAGTATTTTTTTAATATTCATTCAGAATAATATATAAATTGCTTGAAGGAAAGTATATTTTCAGATAAGAAAGATATACTAATTAAACTAGTATTAAAATTTTAGAGTAGCTGAATAAGTGTTTGAGATAAAAATGTCTGTTCTGTTGCTATCACCAGCAATGTGCTTTCATGCGCACATCTTGTCCTACTATTTATCTTTCCCAACAGAAGGCTAAGCGCAATCAATCTCCACGTTTCTTTGGTGCTAACTTTGATTTCCATAGTCGTACCTACGATCGAAGGTTAGATCATCAAAGTTGTTCACTTTGATCGACGACTCATTACCAATTGAACAAACTAAGCGCGTTTTGTTTTAGTCCACAGATCATATGCATGTCCTATCCCTTTGTCTCTCCTTTTAGCCTTTTGTGGACAGACGAACTGTGGAATGTAGATAGATCACCTTCCAGTGCAATCATGACCCCTAGTAAAATTGTCATGGGATAATTAGTGATATTAGAAGCACAGTTGCATAATAGTACTGAACGACTTTTCACATGTTTTTTTGTTGATCTTGACGCTTCTTGATCAATTTGCAGGGAGTGCGCTGTTGCATACGTCAAGCAAGTCCGGTCACTGTTCTTAGTGCTCATGGCGTCCGTCCTCGAGGCACTCGGCGTCGGCGACATCGGCATCCTCACAGAGTTCGAGAGGGGGACGCATATGATGGTCTTAAATTGCTACCCGGCGTGTCCCGAGCCGGATCTGACGTTGGGGATGCCCCCACATTCCGACTACGGCTTCCTCACTCTCCTCCTGCAGGACGACGTCGAGGGCCTGCAAGTGCAGTGCGGACAGGAGTGGATCACCGTCGAACCGATTCCCAACTCTTTCGTCGTCAATGTAGGCGACCACTTGGAGGTCAGCAGCAGCACTGTTCAAGTTTTCAACTTCAAAATTCCACTTCAAATTTGCTTGTAAAAAGAATAGGAAACTATGAATGATTGTTCAGATGCCTTCTCACACGTACATTGGATAAGTCTGTTCAGATATTTAGCAACGGGAGGTACAAGAGCGCTCTGCACAGGGTGCTGGTCAACTCGTCCAAGTCTCGCGTGTCGGTGGCGTCGCTCCACAGCCTCCCGTACGAGGTCGTCGTCAGCCCGGCGGCGGAGCTCGTCGGCGAGGGCAGGCCGAGGCTGTACGAGGACACCAACTTCGCCGCATTCTTGGACTACATCTCCTCCAACGATCTCAAGCAGAAGAACTTCCTCGAATCCAGGAAGTTGACTCCAATATATACAAAGAATTGATTGGTATCAGATCGGACAAGAAGACGAAGAACAAATAAGGCGATAGAAGAAGTAGCGCATTAATTATTGCTAACTTGCAAGCAGTAAAAGCGAATACTTTTGCGGGATCAAGCGGGAGAACGACACATCGCCTTCGCAGCTGCCGTCCCTGCACGCCATGTGAATACGAAGAGTGTGATCACATCACAAGAGACTGCTTAGGAGAGAGAAAGAGAGAGAGAGGGAGAGACACCTGGGACGGTGACTTTTCGAACGAGTTTTGTTACTTTTGTATGTATACCGGCCACGAAATTTAGTGGTCCGTGACGTCCCTACGTCCACGGATCGTTCGAGCGTACGAGTGTGGATACATACTAGTTTTCCTTCAAAACTTGTTAAATGTGCATTCCTCCTGGCCATGTTGATATATATATGAGGCAATTGGTTACCTGAGAAGCTTACCTGCTCAGGTAATGATCAGGGGAGGATTGTCTTTCTTAGAACTTTGAAAGATGAAAAAAAGGCACTACTATTGCTACTTCAAAACATATTATTGTCACTCTATTATGGGAGCGCTGAAAGTACTGAATTTTTTTTAATTTTTGTGAGATAAAATAAAATGTTAATAGTATATTTTGGAGCGAGAATAATAATGCCCAAGAAAAAAAAGACGAAAAACTGAGAAAAATGCACCAGGCTTTGTGGTTGAGAGGTTGGAAATAGGGCCACAATTTTTTTGCATGCGCATGAAGGCCCATAGCATGAATTTTGGCCTCCCGGCCCGATCATCTGCTCCAAGATTAGTAATGATGGCATGATCTAATTACAAGCAATGGTTTGCGAGTTTGGTCTATTGGGCCTCTGTAGACTACGAAGTTTTTCATGTAGGAAGGACGCTAAATGGTTTTTGGACATTATATCAATGCCTCCCAACGTGTTAAAAATGAAATCCAGCACATCTGTGGTTTCAATATCATAGACAACCTTAGGATATAACTTGAATTTCGGTTGCCACCTCTTTATTAGTCTACACTACACAATCTATAAAACTTCCTGTTGGAACCATGGACGAAATTGAGAAACTAAGCAGAAACTTTCTTTTGGGCCACAATGAGGACAACATGAATCTGCACACAATTAGGTGGTAAACGATGAAAACTTTAAAATCAGATCAGCCTATGCCCTATGCTCTCCTCTCAAGCGCTCAAAATAGCCAAGTTGATCCTCGATGAAGACTAATATGGAGTTTACTACAAAAAAAATCACGATTTGCGACTGAAAATTCATGAAAAATATCGCAACAATTTTTTGACGATTCATATTTATATGAAAAATAGTCATCTTAAATGAATTATGCGACGGATTCTTATACCCATTGCAAATTCTGTCAAATTTATTTGTCACAAGTATAGCCTTTGTTGGAGATATGACCTCATGGGCATTACGCGCGCGTGCGCACAGCATGGACCGCACTGGCGCAGCACAAAATGTGCGCGCACAGCGCGGTTCGCACAACGTGGGGCGCGGACCACGCGGGCAGGACACGGACTGTGCACTTCGCGTGATCTACGCGGATGATGCGCTGATCGCGCGCCGCAAGAATTGTGGGCTGCGCATCATGCGCGATGGACGCGTGTGACACGTTCTAACTTATCGTCCAAATCTTCCTCCCCTATAAAAAGGGACCATAGCATAAATTTCAAACACGCTTTCGAGAGGTTCTTTCAGAGGCACTTGTGCTGTGATAAAAGAGTTATGTTCTCCAAGAGGTTCGATTCCCGATCCTGAGGTGCAAGTGCATTCGTCAAGAGTTCGTAAAAAAGCTCCGACGATTCGTTTCCGCTGCAAAAGGTATTCTGCAACCTCTGAAATTTATATTTGTTATAAATTTCAACATTGGTATCAAAGCTTTTAAGTTTTTCTCGAACTCATGATTGTGCCAAAAAAATAATATTCGTTATTATTTTTGGGATCTGCGCACCTCAGTTGTATGACCACAATCAAGGGACAAAGTAAATTTTATCATCACAAATATATTATGGATGAACCTATACCAAAAAATATTTTTCGGATTTATTTTAATATTTTTAGTAAATTTTTCAATTTTTTTTCTACATACGTTGCAGCAAAAAAAATAAAAAAAAGGAAAACTGTTTCGACAGGCTCACGATCCGCTGGAAGGCCCAATTTTGAGTGCAAAAGAGTTGCACATAGAAGGGTTGGCAATTCTGGCTGAGAGACCTAATAACTAGTTTTTTCTTTTTCTTTTCTAATTTTCGCCAGAATTTTAAAATAATCCGAAAATAAAAAATGTCAATTATAAAATCTTTTCTGATTTTCTATTTTTTCCTTAGAAATTTTTCTTTAATATTGCATGCAATTTAATGTTATTAAAAGAAAATCATTTGTTGATTTAATGTATTAAATTAAATGATTAGATTTGCATGTTAATAACAAATATTGCCTAATAAATATGTTATCACGCATGAAATAAATATTTTCATTTATGTATGTCATAATGATATTTATTTCTATGATTAAAATTTTGACTGTGTGTTAAAATTAAAATTGGTATGTCCAATCTTGTTAAGCATGATAACTTGCCTCGAATTTCAAATTGATTTGAAATTGATTAAATTAAAATTAATTCCTTTTATGAGAATTAATTAAGATGGCAATATTAATTTTGACTATGTGATGAAATACATGTTTCATGCAAGCCTATCATGAAAATTAATTAGTTGGTCTAATTATACAAACTATAGGTAATTAAAGAATATCAATGTCTTTTGTAAGACTAATGCATATTGAGATTTAAATATTATTACAATAATCAATGTCTTTTTGTTGAGTGGCGCATGACCCGAAATGCATGTTTAGAAATGTTTCGATGAATTGTCTTGGTGCATGATCACGTAGTATCAAGAAATAGGGTTGATGTATGACAGTGGTAGCACAATTTTTTTTGATATGATGTCGAGGCGAAGGATAGTGCGCGATTATTTAATTGACACCCCACAGGGAAGAGCTCCCGTTGCATTAGTTCTGATTGTCCTGGTCATATTAGAAATAATTTGGTGCACCATATGAAATAAATTTCGGTGATTTTGAATTATAAGTTGATTCAAAATGTATAGAGTAAAAACTTTTGAATTATATGTTGATTCAAAATTCAAATATTTAGATTAGTTTTGTCGCATTATTAAAATAATGAATAATAATATTTATTGGAGATAGTGGAAGTTTAACAACCTCTCGATGTCACTACGATATGAATATTATTATTTCATTCTTTTATGTTGTTTGCAGACAAAATTCGAACATGCATAACATTGATTTCTCCTATTTTTGTGACCAAACTAGATCATGAGTTCCAAAATAATAATTGCTAACTTGAACAAGAATGAGAAACTCAATTGCGACAATTATGATATTTGACACCACAAAGTACAATATTTTCTAGAAGAACAAGAGGTCTTGGAGACTATCAACCATGTTGTCAATGAACTTGCACCAGGACATAATGTCCAACGCCAGAGAGATATGGAGGCATATCAGGCCTGAGCAAAAAGAATCGCATTGCTTGTATTACGTTGCTGAGCACGATGAATAATTTCCTCCTATGCGAATCCAAAGTATATAAGACATCATTCGAAATGTGGGCAGCGCTTTGCAATAAGTATGAGGTCACCACGACTACAAAGCGCTGGATGCTCACGGTCAAGTTTGACTCTTATCGGAAGCGATCAAATCATACGATGAGGGAGCATATCCAAGAGATGTCTAACATGACCAGTGAACTCAAAAGTGTGGGACAAGTGCTCGATGACGAGCAACAGGTGCAAGCTATGATCCGCTCTCTTTCAAAAAGTTGGGAACATATGCGTTGTAATTTGATGCACAACGAAGGTGTTAAAACTTTTGAACAAACTGCTAGTCAAATTGAAATGGAAGATGATGCCCTTCAAGTCATGAATCAATTTGAAACATTAGTTGCTGACAATGATGGACAAAGAGCTGGTTCCCAATCAAAGAGAAAAAGGTCGCATAAATTACAACCAAATAAAAAGAATGAAAATGCCGGAATCCAAGGCTACCAGCACAAACGTGGAAAACGTGGTGGCAAGTTAGTCATGAATAAAGTAAAATGCTGCAATTGTAGCAAATGTGGTCACTTTGCTCGTGATTGCACTGAGCCTTCTTATATCTCAAGTTGTGCCTTAATTGTTGAAACCCATCCTTCATGGATTGCAGATTCAGGAGCCACCGACCATGTAGCAAGAGATCATGGAGTCTTCATAGAATTTCACCGAATAACTACGGAGAGTAAATGGATTTACATTGGAAACAACGAAAGAGTTGAAGTTAAAGGCATTGGATCGTACAAGTTATAACTTCGCAACGACCAAATTTTTTATCTTCACGACATTTTATATGCTCTAGCTTTTAGATGAAATTTACTTTTTGTGTCAGCATTAAGCAAGCTTGATTATGGAATAAATTTTCAGAGGAAACAAATGACAATATGTCATGATAATGTTCTTCTATGCAATGATTTTCTCAATAATGATTTCTATATTTTAAATATAGCATCCGTTGTTGATAGTTATTCTTTTATATCATCTGTTGATATAAATGAAAGTGCTAATATTTGACATGCCAGATTAGGACACATTGATCAAGATCGAATGGATAGGCTTGCTAAAGAAGACCTCTAGGGGTCTCTCGTTAAAATTGATCTTTCAACTTGTGAGAAATGTCTAGCTGGCAAGAAAATAAGAACACCATTTGGGATGGAAAAATACGCCGAGTACCCATTACAATTAATCCATTAAGACATATGTGGTCCGATGAATGTTCACGCAAGTCGCGGTTTTTCTTATTGCATCACATTTATTGATGATTACTCATGTTACGGTGTTGTATACTTGATTTCTCATAAGTTCGAAGTTTTGGATTGTTTTGTACGATTCATTAACATGACAGAGAATCAAGTGGATCGCAAGATTAAAGCCTTGCGAACCGACTGTTGGTGCAAATATTTCTCTGACTTATTCAAAAAGTTATGTGATGAGAAGGGTATAGTTAGGCAACTAATAGTATTAAGGGCTCCACAATAAAATGGTGTTACAGAAAGATGAAATCGTACCTTATTTGATATGGTTCGATTCACGATGATGCAATCTAATCTTCAAATTGGGGAGATGCGCTATTAATTGCTGCCAATATTTTAAATCGTGTACCATCGAAATCCGTTCCTACCACGCCTTATGAACTTTGGAAAGGTTGAAAGTCTAACCTTAGTTATTTGTGCCCTTAAGGTTGTACAGTTTATGTTCTAAACAACTCCCATAAGCGTGAGGAGTTGAGTCCTAGAGGGCTGAAATGTTGACATTCATAAAGAATGAGTTTCCTAAGTAAGGCGAGATTGACAAGGGACTTCTCCTCGATGAAGAAGAAGATCCTGAGATGACGACACAAGCAGATCAGTCTGTTGAGGAGTTAGTCTCGTCCATTTCACAGCTTGATCCGAGTGGGAGAGATTCACAATCATCAACTGACCAACCTGAAAGTTCCCTTCGATGGACTACTAGAAAATATATTATGCGCCGACGATTTGAAATCGAAAGGCTACATGAACATGGGCCACATGAGGCCCACATAGTAAGTTCGAAAGATGAACTTGAGCCTAAATTTGGGACTTGGTTGATCTCCTGTCAGGCTGTAAAGTAATTGAGAATAAATGGGTTCTCAAAATTAAACATGGCATGAATAGATCAATTGAGAGATATAAAGCCCGCCTAGTAGCGAAAGGTTTCACCCAAACAGCGGATGTTGACTATGAAGAAACTTTTACACCTTTTGTAAGGTTTGCTCCAATTCGCCTCATATTAGTTATAATCGCACATATGGAATTAGAAGTACTTCAAATGGATGTAAAAATCACATTTTTTAATGGAGGACTAGATGAGGAAATTTACATGGAGCAACCTTAATATTTCGTTGTAAAAGGAGAAGAGCGCAAAGTTTGCAAGCTGTGTCGGTCCATTTATGGACTCAAACAATCATCTAGACAATGGAACCTAAAATTTCACCAGTCAATCGTTTCATAGATTTAACATGATTGATAAAGATCACTGTATATGTTCATAAGTTCGAGGATAATTTTGCTATCCTAAAATTATATGTGGATGATATTTTAATAGCTGAAAATAATAGAGACTATATCATTATCATTATGCAATGGTTGTCCTTCATGTTTGAGATGAAGGACATGGGTAAAGCAGCATACATACTGGGTGTGAAAATCCAAGGCGACCATTTCAAATGACTCCTTGCCTTGTTGCAGGAATCATATATAAAGAAGATTTTGGAATGATTCCGCATGGATGACTGCAAACCCATGGACACTCCTATTATGAAAGGCGGAGTTTTAAGCTTGGACATGTGCCCTAAAATTCTAGAGGAACAAAAGAAAATGTCCAATGTTCTCTATGCGAGTGTGGTCGACAGCTTGATGTACGCTATGATGTGTACTCGGTCGAACATATATTTTGTCGTGGATCTAATTAGTCGATATCAGGCTAATCCAGGACGCCAATACTGGAAGACGGTGAAAAGAATTATGAGATACCTCAGGGGTACTATAAATCTTGCACTATGCTATCATGAAGGAAGTCTACAACTTGCTGGATTCACCTATGCCAATTGAGCTGGTGACATTAATGAATGGAAATCGACCTCCCGATACATTTTCTTGCTCAACAATGGTGCTGTTACTTGGAGTAGTAAGAAACAAGATCGTGTGACACTGTCAACTATGAAGGCATAATTCACAGCTTGTTCAGTGGCAGTACAAGATGCCTTATGGCTTAGAAGATTCCTTCAAAACTTGAGGATTTGTGAGAATGCGATGAAGAAGACAATCCTTCACTATGACAATCAAGCAACCATAACTTATATGAAGGATGAGAAATACCATTGCATATCGACACGAAGTACAAATTTGTACGAAATCAAGAAGTCAAAGATGAAATCTCAGTTGAGTATATATCAACGCACAATATGATTACTGATCCGTTCACCAAACCATTGTCAAGAGAGGCATTCTTAAGACATGTAATGCCTTAGAGCCGCGTAGATTATAAATGTAATGATGTACTCAAATTTTCAATGAATAAAAGATTATTTTTCTTTGATAAATTTATTGTTGTGAAGTCTTGTTATGCATGTGAAAAGTATGTCCATCAGGTCTAGATTTGTTCATTCACACGAACAAATATTTTTGGCGCTCACGAAAATAGCGAGCGGAATAAACCATGTGAATCATAGTGTGATTGTTAAAATATAAGTTTTAGTAACTCAATGTCATCTGATTAAGAGAGAGAGACCAGATACGAGATTCAAATTTGGCGTTATATAATAGCGAGCAATTTAAAAACTCGGATTAGAGGTAGCGACTGGACTTAAGTCCGTGCGCTGTATAATTTAAATAGAGCTAGACATATGCTCCTTCAGTGGGAGTCTCCACCGCAGTACTTGTGTTTAGTACCAAGTACGAGCAAAGTCGACTTAGAGAGATATGATGAATTGATTAGTTCGATGATCATCATGGTGTGAGTCTCTAGCAGATGATTCATCTGCTCGTGCCCTTAGACTCTTGATTATGTCTTAAAAAAAGAAATTAGTGCTTGCTACTTTAACATGGTACTCAAAGGTGAAAAGTAAAGTAACCTATCGAGCCACGTCTAGAAAAGCAGCTAGTTCACTACTAAAAGACATGATGGTGAGAGAAAGAACTATTATGAGCTGCATTCAGCTGTCACGTACAATTGGCCAACTATTTTCTTATGTTGAAAATAGTGTATGTGAAAGGTAGTTACTACGGAGCAAGACATACGTTGTCTTGGCAATGCCGCAAAACAGATCTAAAGTATAACGAGTCATTATTTGAGCATTTGTTGGCTCATGTGTGAGCTGTCATGAATCTCAATAAACATGACATACGCTCTAGAGATTGTTGAGTGATTGAATCTTAACTGATATCTTTCTAGCTCCTATAAAGAAGCGTGCTTGTACTCGTGGGTCGCACGACACATTTACCAATTCTAGATAAATAAAAGTACAATGCTCAATGCGGACAAGTGGGAGATTTTTGGAGATATGCCCAATGCAGACAAGTGGATGATGCGCTGATCGCACGCCGATCTTGAGCCATGAGAATTGCGGGCTGCGCATCATGCGCGTGATACGTTCTACCTAACTTATCGCCTAAGTCTTCCTCCCCTATAAAAGGGTACCCAACACGTTTTCGAAAGGTTCTTCTAGAGGTACTTGTGCTATGGCAAAGAGTTTCGTTCCCCAGAGGCTCGGTTCTAAATTTCGAAGTGCAAGTGCATTCGTCAAGAGTTCTTGAAAAAGCTCCAATGATCTGCTTTCGTTGCAAGAGGTATTCCGCAACCTCTAGAATTTATATCTATTTTAAATTCCAACAAATTTCATAAGTTGCAAAGACGCATGCCTTCACAACAGGTGACTTGTAATAATCCCTTCACAATTATTTTATTAGAGAGAGGAGAAGGAGAGAGAGGATTGTGGAGAGAGTGGGGGAGGAAGAGAGATAATAGAGAGGGTGAAAGAAAGAGGAGAAAAGGAAGAGAAATAAAGAGTAGTGTAATATCCCGAAATTCAATTGTCACCATGTTATGTGAACTATACATCATACCTGATTCAACAACTATAGTACATAAATGCGGAAGCTCAAGAATCCCAAAAATACTAATACAATACAAGTCTCGTCTTGAATACACCATGAGTCACATAGTCATTATAAATGAGACTTACATGCAACATAATACAACACGATATATGACAATCTTAAGTTCCCTCCATCTGCACACTACCACCCGAGCCATAACACTGCACACACACTTCAACACAAGCCCTGCGAGGATCAAACATCGGGGAAAAAATAATAATCTCATAAGCAGTAATGCTTAGTGTGATTATAAGTATGTTATAGAGCATGTCGCTTAAGTATAAGCATAAATAATCAGTACTCATGTGATGATGTCCATAGAGAAATCATATAAAATGGAGAATTGACAATAATTTGATCATGAACTTAATAATAAACATTATATATAGTCCTCTTTGGACAACAATATAAAAGTGAAAATTATGCAAGATAAATAATCAATAGATCATCAATAAAGCCTTTTATATAAGAGTCATACCTCTTCCAAATGGGAGGGCTATAACATCATAAGATTTCTCAATTAGGAAACTTAATTTTTTCCATCAATGTAAACATTATCATTCCATTAGGAATTTTGTTCCTCAATCTTTATAGAATTAGGAATTAGGTTCCTCCATCTTTAACATCATAATCATATAAGCATCTCATTCTCATTTATCAAAAGAGCTCTCCTCTTGTTAAGGCGTGTCTTGCGAAATAATACACCATGATAATTCCCTTATGATAAGGGGAGGATTGCATCACATAATGATGTGAAATTTTTTTTCATTGTTTAGGGTAGAACAACCCGTACAACAAGGACAATATCACATGGCTATAAGCCCACCTATCCCTTCATTTAACATATTTACTTAGTTCTTCTCAATTCATAAATATAAAAAAAGGCAACCAACATCTTACATATTTTATCATTCCTTAACATTAAAGTATCTTTGAGCCTAAAGGCCAAATCAATCATAAGAAGGGTAACTCCATATTATCTATAGGGGTCATATAAGAGTACATAGAATGGGTAAAGAAAATTGAATGTCGATGAAATTAAGTAAAGAATCATATAAATTTTGTCTAAATGGTCGTTCGATTCATAGAGAGGACATTTGATTCTCTTCTAGATAGTCTTGACGAGTTGTATCATTAGGCACGCTGTGTGGTGAGCGAATGCCTACCCTGATGAGTGGGTGTTCATAATAAAATATACAAGTCTCTATCTATTTCAGACATCCAGTCAATGAGCAATTGTCAATAAAATCAAGGTGAAATCCTTGCCTAATTTGGATGCCTGTCTAATGATGGGTCATTCTATTTGGGATAGGGGTTTAATACCTATCTTATTGTCATATCACAATGGTCGATTGGTTGTTTTAGCAGATGTACGATCAGACGAGAAATCTAGATGTTCGATACAATGGTCATGACGTTTCATTGAATGGCCAATCGATTTACCTTCGAGCAGATGTTTGCTTGAAGTAGCAGTCATCCAGTCTATATACTCTCAATCGAACTTTCGATTGAGGTGCATGCCATTGGGTCCTTAGATTTCCAATCAATTTTTTAATACCCAAAACACTTTTAAAGTTCCACAAAACATACTTATATCAAGCATCAAAGATATGAAGCATCCAAACATCATTCAAGTCCTTCAATCCATTAATCAATGTACCAACTTACATGAGTACGAGTCCAAGTCTGTAACCATTTTAAAAGTTAATAAGGTAGTTCATTCACCACTTATTTGGTAAACAAATCATGTTATAACATATAAGAAACATGGTTAAATCCATATAGAATGAACTATGCATATGAAGGCATGACCAAATGACCACCTACGATTTTCATCCAAGTTTTTGACTCTATCATCTTGTTCATCAAAGATCATCATTTTCTTAGTCACAACCAATCATTATAGATGTCACTAAAGTCGTTCTATATATGAATCTCATTGAGTATTAGGAAGCATAATAAGAACGAAGATCAAGTCATTTGGATATAGAAAAAACTTACCTAAATCATGCATGCTACCCCGCTAAACATAATAATAATAATTTCAATAATGATTTATCACTTAAAACACTAAATAAACTTTCCTAAATATGCCTCTACCCCCCGGACTTAGTTCCATGACAAAGATATCATTTTACACCTTAAAGCCTTTGTTTGCTTGTCCTTTCAGTTTCTTTTTTGTTCTTCCACTTCTCCTCCACTCTTTTCACGTCCTAAATCTTCTCTTCCACTCTTTGGTTTCATCCACAGCAAGGAGCACAAGTGCTGGGGGGGGGGGGGGGAGAAAGAGAGAGAGAGAGAGATAGAGAGAGAGAGAGAGAGAGAGAGAGAGAGAGAGAGAGAGAGAGAGAGAGAGAGAGAGAGAGAGAGAGAGAGATGCATGCAAATATAACATATTTTAGTTTATTATTTTAATTATTATTTTTGTAATTTAATAATGGCATGCATCATTTTAGATCATTTTTAGTCATAATTTCAGATTTATTGATTTTGATTATTAATGTTTTGAATATTTTAACAAAGGAGGGATTTACTTAATTTTTATAATTATTTTGCAGGGAAACTGAACTAACGGATGGATTAATTCAGTCACGGCGTAATTGAGATAAGGAGAAAAATCAGATTTGGATATTATTTAGAGGCTTTGGGCGTAAACGATAATCGCAAAGTTGTTATCAGCCGTAATCCACATCACAAAGAGATTTTGGGCAAAATACGTATGAAAGAATTACATGTCAGCCGAGATGATCACAACCAGGGCGTAAAATTGAGTTTATCACCTTCATTGGACAAAGTTATGTCTGACTTCCTTGAGGGTAAAAGAAATGCAACTTAATTTTTTGGGCGTAACATGAAGTAATCCATGCATACATGGCCAAAACTTATTGGCCAACAATACATAATTTTGGGCGTAACGATTGAAGAAACATAACATTTTGGCCGAGATTAGAAGAAAGGAGTAAAAATAAGAAGAAATTATCATTTTGGGCGTAATGATTGGAAGAATATATCATTTTGGCCGAGATTCGAAGAAGGGAGTAAAGATAAGGGATTATCATTTTGGGAGTAATGATTAGAACTTATATTTTGGCCAAAATCCGAAGAGACCGTGATAAACTTTTATCCAGTGAAGCTAATTCTAGCTATACGATTTATGCCCATAATCAACATGAAGACTCGTTCGCACCTATAAATAGAGGACGAAACCATCAATCAAATTCATGCTTTGAAGTTCAGATTTCTTCCACAGTTGAGTCGTGACTCTGCAGGCTAAGACCGAAAGGAGAGAGGTGCGACGGTTGAAGGTTAATCGCGACTCTGACAAGTCCGAGAGGTTGTCGATTGTCTGCCCAGATTCGAGATCTCTGCTTTTTGCCTTGAGTATAATTGTTCCGATTTTTATCATTTGTATTTTAATATCTCTCCAGAATTTCTAGGATGAACTCTATGTTTTTAGGATTATTATTTTAGGAGATTGTTAATTGAAGAAAAACTATTTGGACCCTATATTATTTGTTTTAATCTTTTCTGATCAATTAGTTAATTGTGCTTAGTACTTTTGATTTAATTATTTGAATTTCTGAGTTGAGTAATTACCAGTTTGTGGACTATTTTCTTTCAAAATTCATTAATTAAATTAATTGATTTTATTTGAAATTAACAATTGACATGAATTTGATAACTAATGTGTGGAGAATCAAGTTTGTGTGGTATGTTAATTTATACTAGTTTGTAGAGTGATTAATAGTGTAGGGAATCTAATTTACTGTATCTTAATTTTAATATGATTTGATAGGATGTCAGTTGTGGAGACTTCAATTCTTATTAAATTAACATAGTTCTGCATGCTTAGGTTGAGGGATGCCAGTCATGGAGACCGCAAGTTAATCATGTTAGATTACTTTAAAAAAATTCTAATCCATCTTGTATCTTTTATGGTTCAAATATTTATCATAATCTATTTTCATCCTAAAACCTAACTTCAACACCACTATATTATCTTATTATCTTTATTTTATTTTATAAATTACAAAACTTATCGTCAAATTCTATGTTTTTTCTCTCTTATTAATTTATAAATTCAGATATTGAATTAATAATATTCCTCGTGGGTTTGACACTCTTTACTCTTAATTACTATATTACTTGAGCGATTAATATACTGGCTAGCGATTTTATTTTGCTACATCATTTTACTCATCAAATTTTTGGCGTCGATGCCTGAGAATATTTTATTAATTTATTTTTGATTTTTATGAATTATTAGGAGATGTAAATAAATTTCTGTAATTTTTTAAAATTTTCTATAATTTCTTCTTTTTTGTAAATATGTATTGTTGTACTATTTGTTTTTAATTATTTTTATTTGTGTAAATAATCTAACATCTTTCTTCTTACAGATAAAGGTTACGAGATTGTTAATTATTTTTTGACTAAAGTTTGTTGACTTTCGGACAATACTATATTTTAAAATTTTGACGTCACGTGGTTTTTTTATTAATTGGATAAAGATCTTTTTACCTGTGTCGATTTATAGATTTACTGATTGCACATTTTTCCAAGACAATCATCTTCTTTTGCACATTATCAAGGCTGGTTTACATGCATGTCACGTTTCCTGATTTAATTGTTAAAAAAATTCTTCACACCCATTTATTGGCTTACGTATTTTTCTTGAAAAATGCTAAATTCTCCTAAAACTTTAGACTAAAAATCCTCCTAATACTCACATTTTTAATTTACCCTCCAAAATTGATAAAATTATATCTAATGCCATTGTGAGAAGATTATGAGGATATATCCTCCTATCCTCCTAATTAGGAGGATATTTCATCTCCCATTTTTCTTTCATGGCGTAATATGAATCTGTCTATGATTTTGGTGCTTAGGAATTCACTGATTTAACATTCGATTGACGTTTTCGTCCAAGAGTTGATCTCGTCTCGGTCGTAATTTTTATTGTTTTCTATTTGGCGCCGAAGCAATTCGTCCTAATTCACACTGATTATTCCTTCTAAAATTACCCTCTAAAATTACTGCCTGGTTCCTTTATGTCTAGGGGTTTTGATTTTGACTCGGCCATGATTTTTTTAAAATCCCCTTATATATCAGGCTCATATATTTTTTCTACTTTTTAATCGGATCATTTTACTGCTGGACGTGATTTCTCTCCATGAATTTCTCTTTTCGTTCATCTCCTCGGGATTTTCTTCCTTATTATCTCATGATTTCTGTGAGTTCTCTTAACTTGATCTCTAGGCCGTTGATTTGACTTTATTTCGGCCATAGCGACATTGAATTTGGCAATGATAATTTTACTTTCTTGAACGTTTGTGTTTACGCCTTGATTAAATGCATGACTTTCAATTCAAATTTGTTTCTGCCGAAATGTGGATAGATTCTGTTTTGCTGCCAACTAAGTTTATTACATTGAATTTATCTTTCAAAATATTACGCTTGTCAATTTTGATTTTTACCGGATTATGCTTTTATGATATCCCCAATTTTTGGTTTTATCTCTTTGCGCCCATAATTTAGGCTTCTAATTGGGACGTAATGATTTTTCTTCTCTAATTGATATCGCATAAAACTGAATTGATTTGATTTTTTCTCTCTTCGTGATCTTATAATTTTGGGAATTATTTTGGTGCCTCGATTTTTCTCTGCCGATATCACACTGCCTGATTACGTCTTCCATCTGTTTGGCACCCAATTATCTCTATTATATTACGTCCCTGATTATGTCTTGCACCTGTTTGCGCCCAATTCATTTATCTCTATCATATTACGCCCTGATTACCCCTTGCATCGGTTTGCGCCTTCAATTCCTTACCATAATATCACTGATTATTTCCAAATTTTATATCACTTAATCATGATATTACGCCTCTTTCTATCTATGACGCGCAATCTGATTTCAAATTTTATTTATCCATGTTTGGCACTTTTCTCTGCAAATTTTTCTACCATGATATTATCCTAATTATGTTCCTGATTATGCCTTTGTCTAAAATATGTCTTTCTCCTTCTTTGACGCCCAATCTGATTGTTTTCATCTCTCTATATAATGCGGCTTCAATTGCGCCTTCTTACCTGATATGGCAAAACTAAACTGATATGATTCCTATTCTTTTTCTCTCTTCATGGTATTCCGCTCATATTGTCGGATTTTTCTTTCCATGGTATTGCGCCCATAGTGCTGATTGTTTTATCTCTCTATCCTATTACGCCTTCAATTTCGACCGATTTTCTTCTTCACATGATATGGGACCAAGTTTTATGATCGAGGATTTTTTTTTCCAAATATCAAGCCTGATATTATGTTGTGCCCCCTATAGATTTTATCTCTGATTAAGCCTCAAATCCAGCCGCATTTATTATGGAGGAAATGGTGATTTTGTGGCATTAATTTGCTGATTCTAGCCACGATTATCTGAAACATTTTTAGTGGGTCCGTAAAATTTATTTTCTGGATGGCGCCTGATTTTCTTCGAATGGAATTGCCTCTTAGTACTAATTAATGATTAAATCCAATGATTTTTGGCTGTCGATCTTAGTTGAGAAATTTTTTGTGAACAATTTTTCTAAGGACAATTAAATCTACGATTTATTGCTGATTTTTTTTCCGACATTCTGATCATGCCTAAGATTATATCTTATATGGATTCCGAGGATCTTACAACTTAAACAATATCTTTTATTTATTTTTTTTGACAGATGTTAATTGAACATATTTTATAAAAAAATTAATTAATATTTTTCATTGATCCGTGACTTATCTTCTATGTATTAAATTGTTATATATATGTAAATAATTATTTTTTATTTGACACTTGGTTGTTGCAGTAATTAATTGAAGACTTAATCACAACCAATTTAACTATTCTTCTATTTTTTTTATTTTATAGTTAACTAGCTAGTTTGTAAGTTAATTTAGTTTTTTTTCGAGATTTCAATTGTTTTAGTTAATTAGTTCCTGAGTAGTTTGTTGATTATTGAGTTTCCTTATATGATAGTTTAGTTAACTTAATTAATTAATTAGTGGAGTGTTATGTTAATTACTTTAGTTATTTATTTTTTGTGTTTTAATCTGGAGTTATCTAATTGATTTGTAGCTGCTTTTGTACAAGGAGAGATAAAATGAGAGAACTCATGTCTCATTCGTGACACGTAATGCTTCTGACAACCGACCATGAATTCAAGTCTTTGACCCCTCAGGAAGTCATCTCCAACACCGGATGCAATGCCAAATTAAAGAATTTTTTCTTACTTCGTGAAATGACTCAAGGCGAACAGACCAGGCGCCAAACTGAAGGCAATCCACATCTTTGATGGGCGCAAAAGCTAAGATTATCACTGGTTTAAAAAGAAAATTGGCTCCTGCTACGTAGCACGTCAACCTGCATGCGCCAACTTTTAATCGACGTCGAACAAAGAGCAATCACGGCCAGCTCTTTCTTCTCTGCGCCTGTCATCGCGTAATGGCCGACAATTAATCACGGCCATCCTTAGGTATCAAAATTCATCAGACTCCATATCGGCCGCCAACTTCTCTTCGTCGTGTCATGGCCGAGAAACTCCATCATCGAACGACTGAGACCACATCGACATATACTACTGCCAAACATTATAACCGTGACGCCATTCCTTTCACGGCCGAGACCCGCATCAACATATATTTCGGCTATCAGCCACCTCCACCACCTCAGCCTAACTATGCTTCCATGAAAAATTTACGTGAATCTATGTATGATGAGCAACTTCGCCAAGCAGGGGAGTTACATGCTATTATAGAAGAGCAACACCGACATATCCAAGAGTTGACCACCATTCTAGCAGACTTCACAGATATCACTACAAGAAAACATACATTCTGTGACGTAGATTTGTGAAAAATTTATGACTGATATAAATTTAATATTTTAGTGATCGATATGTGACGATAATATTTGTGACAAGATCATTCATAAAAAATCCGTCATATTTTTGTGACGCTGTTTGTGACTATTGCTTTAATTAAAATATTTAGTGATCCAAAAATGATAAATATAAAAGCGTCACAATATATTTGTCACATTATAGGCACATATATTTATTTATCTTATCTTTGATCACAATATTATCACAAATTTATTTTTTTAGTTTACCAAATATTTATATTGTTATATAAAAGAAATAAAGAATCCAACCTAAATTCTATGTAGGGCAAATAAATTTTCATCTATTCAGGTAATTTTTTTTCTCTTCTCCCTCTCCTCTCTCATCTCCACGGCCGACGTCCCCTTGCGCGCCAGGCTTTTGCAGCCCTGACGTCAGGCACAAGCTTTTCCTGTTCCTGACGTAGGGCTTTTGCAGCCCTGACGTCAGGCGCAAGGCTACAAAATATATCATTATTTATTTTATTTATATATCATTATTTATGATGCTTTATTATTTTAATATTTTTCTATTTAAATCACTAGATCTTAATATTTTATTTATATGTTTGATTACAGGTTTTAACTTTTTATATGAAGAGGTGATCACAATTCATCAAGGGAAAAAGCGGATATGTTGTGTGGCTACAATTTGCTTAAAGTTTCATTATTAAATTTAGATAATCAAAACTTATGTAGTGGATTGAATATTTTGAATATTTTAATTACAAATGTTTGAACTATATGATCTTTGGCATGTTTAAAAATGAATATCTTGCATTATATTATTTTATTGTATAATTATTTATGTATGATTCATTAAAAAATATGTAAATTTATTATATTAATTAATTACATAAAATTCAGTCACAACTTCATCAAAATAATTAATAGCGAATAATTACAATTTTATCACAAAACGTCGGCATAAAATTTATCACACATCTATCACAATCACAATCGTCACAAAATGATCACAACTAATCATCACAAATATGTCATAAAATTCATCACAAAATATATCCATCACAAATTAATAGTCATTAATTCGTAAAAAAATCATCACACTTGTGATGGAATACTCATTTTATTAATTATTTTATCAAACTTTTGTGACAAAAACTTTTTAATCTTGTGACGATCTTAGTCATTACAAATATCTTTGTGATGAAAATAATGACAAAATTATGTGTCTATATGTCTATGCTAAGTAGAATTATGAATGTCTAGACGACAAAATTATGTTAATGCCTTTTTATTTATTTTAAGTCTTGATAGTAGTAGCCTTTTTATTGACCATGTTAAGTACTCTTTGAGCTTAAAAAAATGTGTGAAAAAAAAGATGTGTTGAAAAAAAAGTTCGAATAAAGTTATATGTAGGTACAAAAGTATTATCCGGAATCAAGGTGTGTTCGGGTAATTAGATCCGTAGGAATTCATGCCTGACGACCTAAGGGCAACTACTCTGGGATCCGTTGATCGAAAACCTGTTATAAGGACCATCTTGTAGAATATGGAGAAGGACAAGAGTACTGAATATGGCTAAGTTCAAACTCTTCATTCAAAACCTTAGTTGTTCAGGCAAGTAAACTCGAGGAGTGCCTTATCACTTGTTACCCTAAAGCCATATGGTCTGGGAGTCATCAGTCTAAAGTCCGCTACATGAATTTTCTTGTGCAATCCTGTTTGAAGATTAGAGCTTTTAAAATGATTGAAAATAACATGTTAATGTGAAAAAAAGATGAAAATTAAGTTCAATTAGTACTTATGTGTTCAAAATTAATACTATTATTTGATAGATTATTTTTTTCTACAAGGCTGAATTTGAGATTGTTTAAATTTGTGTAGCATTCAGAACCTCTATGAAGCTAGATGCATGGAAAGTGGTAAGATGCTAAGTAGTAGGTGTGCAGAAGAACTGTGTGAGAAAATTAGTCAGCTGATAATATGGAGGTTATGATGGAACTCTCTTAACCTTGCTTTGAATATTTGTTTGAGGACAGGCAAGACTTTAAGCTTGGGGGAGTTTGATGCATGCAATATAACATATTTTAGTTTATTATTTTAATTAATTTTCCTATAATTTAATCATGACATGCATCATTTTAGATCATTTTTAGTCATAATTCTGGATTTATTGATTTTAATTATTAATGCTTTGAATATTTTAACTAAGGACGGATTTACTTAATTTTTATAATTATTTTGTAGGCAAGTCAAATTAATGAATGGATTAATTCAGTCACGTTGTAATTGAGATAAGGAGCCCGTAGGAATGAGTAAAGGATTTTGTAGTTAAAATAGAAATATAAATGTTGCAATTAATTGATCAAAGTAATTGGTGAAGAGCCCGTAGGAATTTGGATGATAAAAAATAAGGTTAACTCCCGAAACAGCAAGGGTTAAATAAATTCCGATTCTTATTATAATGACATATTAGGATTATGTGAAGTAACGATCTATGCGCTGATTAGATCGAACTTTCTTCATTCCTAAATTTAAGAGATCTCTAACGATGAGTAGAACTCTAATCAATAGCAAACGAAAATGCATGATCTTGTAAATCCTATACTAACAATCATTCTCTCTGGTTATAATCTATTAGACCGCACAAATTGATGTATTACGCTGATTACATGATTTATGTTATGATTGAATAAATTGAAGAATATGATGTTCTAAATTAAATCACTCCAAAATTGGTTTGTGACGTTAATTCACAGCACGATATTCTCAGAAGATAAGAAGAGAAGAACATCAATCATAATCTGAAATAACTAACAATTGAATTAATTCAATCACTAACTGGTTCATGAAGTTTTCCAGTAATAAATCTCTATCTCAACTAAAACAATATGTAAACAAAAATAAAAAGAAACAGAGCATCCATGATAAGAAGAATTCAGAGATCCTTGCTTTGGAAGATGTCTGGAACGAATCGGAGGCCCTGACGCTGAGTTGCTCCTCCTTCTTCTCTAGCAATCTCCCTCAACTTGAATCGAATTCTCCTGAAATATGCACAGCTCCCAGGGTCTCAAGCACAAATTCTCACATCTTCAGAGGTCTTCTATTTATAGTATCAGGTGTCCCGATGAATTCTGAGAAGTTGAGAGTCCAAATTCTATCCAAATAAGGGTCTATAGTTTAAACTCTTTAAATCCAAAAATCTCATGATTTTATCTTCAATTTCGAGCTTTTATCATCAGACAAATCTTCTAGAAGGTTGGGCTCGCTTTGGCTTCGTGATTTGATTAAAATTCGTTTGAAAAGTCGATGATCAGAAGGAATCAACACGTTTAACGGCCCGTGATGATCTATTCACGGTCTGTTTCGATTTTGATTCAAAGTTTCTCAACTGCATAATGCCCCGAAATACAAATATTATAGCGCGTAACTCGGGCGATTATGAGTTCAGCTTCTGTATGAGCCGTGACTGCCATGTGACGGTTCGTAAGTTGGATACGTGATCGCCATGTTACGACCGGTGATGAATTTGACTTGTCCTCTTTTTGGCCGAAGTTTGCGATAGCTGATATAACGGGTCGTACATACTCATTACAATCCATAATATTTCTGGCAACATTTTACACCCTTCTGTATGTGTCATAATTGATTCCTTGCGCCTCATAACATATGTGCGCTGGATTTTCATCCGATTTTGCAAGAGCCATTAAACAAGTGTTACGGTCGGTGCCCCCCTAAGTCAAGTTCTGCTACGACCCGTTATGAATCTTTTCTTTTGATTCAATTCTTTAATCTGCGAAACCCGTGAAGAATTCCTTACGGTCTGTTATGGGATATGTGAAGATTTCATGACGACCCATAATCTTTCCATGAAAGCTGAATATCTCAGCTCCGTGAAATGCCCCTTATGATTCGTGTCTTCAATCTGGCTGGCGTTATACGCTGCTTACGACTGGTAAAGAGGATATGCGACCGAAAACATTCCCTTCTGTGCGGGTCATGAGACACAACTTGCGAGCCATGGAAAATCGCTAAAGGGCCGTTATAGGAGTTTCAAGGCCCGTAAGTCCAGTTGTTTTCTGCCCTTAAAAGAGATTTCTTCCTCCCTTGATGTTCGGATAATTTTCTTTAATAATTTCTACCAAAATAGAGATTTTCCTATAAAATTACGCACACTTAGGTAGCTGGAGAGTTAAAAAATATTATAATAAAAGAAATAAAATTGATGCATGCTATGGAAAAATTACGAACATAAATATAAATGCAACATAAATTAAGTGTTGTAAAATGCATGCATCAAACTCCCCTAAGCTTGAATATTTGCTTGTTAGGAAAGTCTTCAAGTATGGCTCTTTTTGTAGTTGGGGCAGGTTCCAAGCGAGACAAGTGATCAACTACATAATTCTCTCTTCCCTTCTTATCTTTGACCTCCACGTCAAATTCTTGTAGGAGCAGGATCCATCTTAATAGGCATGGTTTCGCGTCTTGCTTGGTCATCAAATGTCTAATGGCTGCATGATCTGTAAAAATGATAACTTTGGAACAAATGAGATAAGAGCGAAATTTATCAAACGCAAAGATTATAGCTAGGAACTCCTTTTCTGTGGTTGCACAATTTAGTTGGGCAGAGTTCAATATCCGGCTAGCATAATAAATGACATGGAATATCTTCTCCCGTCATTGTCCTAGGATAGCTCGACGGTGCTCGCGTCGCACATGAGTTCGAAGGGTAGCTTCCAATCTGGTGCTACAGCCACAGGAGCAGAGATTAATTTGTCCTTCAACAAATTAAATGCAAAAAGACATTATGTGTCAAAAAATAAACTTAGCGTCTTTTGCAAGTAGTTGTGTCAAAGGCTTAGCTATCTTGGAAAATCCCTTGATGAAACGACTGTAAAAACTAGCGTGTCCCAAGAAACTTCTAATGCCTTTAACATTTGGGGGGGGGGGGTAAGTTTGCAATGACTTCAATCTTGGCTTTATCCACTTCAATTCCTTTCTCCGAGATCTTATGACCAAGAACTATTCCTTCCTTAACCATGAAATGCCACTTCTCCCAATTTAGTACCAAATTCGTCTCTTCACATCTCTGTAGGACAGTTGACAGATTCTGCAAACAATTAGCAAAAGAATTACCAAACAATGTAAAATCATCCATGAACACTTCTAGTGCGAAGATCGACATCATGCATCGCTGAAAAGTGGCTAGCGCATTGCACAATCCAAAAGGCATTCTCCTATAAGCAAATGTCCCCGTATGGACAAGTGAATGTCGTCTTCTCTTGATATTCTGGGGCTACTACAATCTGATTGTATCCTGAGTACCCATCTAGGAAACAATAATAGCTGTGACCTGCAACACGCTCTAACATCTGATCAATGAAAGGCAAAGGAAAATGATCCTTTCGCGTCGCGTCATTCAACTTTCGATAATCTATACACACGCGCCAACCTGTTATAGTACGTTGTGGTATAAGCTCATCCTTCTTACTTCTTACAATCGTAATCCCTCCTTTCTTTGGAACGACGTGTACTGGAACTAATCAAAGGGCTATATGAAATCACGTATATTATCCCGGCATCCAATAACTTAATCACCTCCTTCTTTACCACTTCCTTCAAAATGGGGTTGAGTCTCCTTTGAAATTGTGCCACTGGTTTCACATTTTCCTTCATCAGAATTTTATGTTGACATATGGTCGGAGATATTCCTTTAATATATGAAATTGACCATGCAACAACCTTCTTATGTTGTTTTTGCCTTCTTATGCGATAGTCTTTAATCTGTACCAATTTGTGGAGTGATTAATAGTTTAGGGAATCTAATTTACTGCATCTTAATTTTAATATGATTTGATAGGATGTCAGTTGTGGAGACTTTAATTATTATTAAATTAACATAGTCTTAGATTGATGGATGTTAGTCGTGGAGACCACAAGTTAACCATGTTAGATTACTTTAGGAAAACTCTAATCCATCTTTAAATATTAAATGTATTTTTTATGGTTCAAATATTTATCCTAATATATTTTCATTCTAAGACCTAACTTCAACACCATTATATTATTTTATTCTTATATTATTTTCTTTATTTTATTTTATAATTACAAAACTTATCTTCAAACTCTATGTTTTTCCTCTCTTATTGATTTATAAATTCAAATATTAAATTAATAATATTCCTCGTGGGTTTGACACTCTTTACTCCTAATTACTATATTACTTAAGCGACTAGTGCACTTGCTAGTGATTTTATTTTGCTACATCATTTTACGCATCAGAGAGAGAGAGATGAACAAATTGTCAAAAGAGAGAAGTAAGGGAGTGAAGGGCGGAATTAAATAAGTTTGGAAGGGTGGAATTTGTGTTCCTTCGTCCAAGAGTCTGTGTTCTTCCATTTTATTTGAATTTGTAGGGAAAAAGTGTTTGAGTTCACGCATTTGCAATAAAAATAGCAAACTAACAGGCGTCCCTTCCTCCATCCAGCAAGTGTCCCTTTTGTTGACATCATCACATCATCATTTTTTTAAAACAGTGAGATGTTGCAAGGGAGAGATAGAAGAGGGAGCAAAGACAATATTGAGGGGAGAGGGAGAGAGAGCAGAGACAGAGGAATAGAGAGGAGAGAGAGAGAGGGTAGGGAAGAAAGGAAATAGAGGAGAGACAATCGGAAGGAAGAGGGAGGGAGAGAGTGAGTGAGCGAGGGAGAGATAAAGGAATGAGAGACAGAGCTCACGAGGAAGGAGGGAGAGAAGAAGAGAGCGGTGATGGAGAGAGAGGGGGAAGGCAGTTGAGAGGAGATGGAGAAGAAAGGTGTATATATAATTTTTTTTTCGACTAAAATTTCCTTTGCAATTTGCAATAGGAGCTTTTTGTGCTGAAAAGTTTCTTAATGGATAAAAAAATGCGTCAAAAATTTGAAAATAATATATTATATTAAATCTTGGGAATAAAAAAATTTAAAATAATAATATGAAAAATTAATTTAATACTATATACTATAATATATAATAAATTTGAATATCAACTATCAGAGTCGTCAGAACTTTTGACGGACGATAAAACCGCCAGAAATTTCGATAGCTCCAGACATAAAAAATATTAATAATTTAATATTAATACTAATGCTACCTTAACATTATAATAACATAATATATTATGTAATAAATTTGAATTCTGACGTTCTATGCCATCGAAACTTTCGAGGACGACGAATCCCTCAAAAATTTCGACAGAAAGGGTTGTAAAAAACTTTAACAATATAATACTAACACTAACGCTACTTTAGTATTACAATAATATAATATATTGTATAATAAATTTGAATTTTGACGGCTACCATTGTTAGAAAATGTAATATAGTATTAATACTAATGATATTCTAATAATATAATAATGTTATATAACAAATTTGAATATATATATATATATAAAATAAATTTGAATTCTAATAGACCGGAGCTGTCGGAACTTCCAACCAATCAGTCGTCCGTCGGAAGTTCCACCGCTCCGGTTGTCAGTAGGCCTGAGCACGGTCCAGGTCGATGGGCCGCACCGACCCAGAAAATCGGGTAAAAAACCCAGCCCGGGTAAGATCCGGACCAGGACCGGATCTAACGGGTGAAAAACCCATCGAGTTTTGAGTCAGGACCGGGTCTACAGTGCAGATACTCGACCCGGACCCGATCCGATTTATTTTTTAGTATATAAACCTCACTCCCACTCATTCCCCTCATTTCTTGATTCTCTTTCTCTCTCCCATCTCTCTCACACTCTCACGCCACGACACCAGGCGATCTCGTCCTCTCCTTCTCCCTCTCTCTCATGGCGGTGGCGACGGCGGTGATGACGGCGGCGATCCTCTCAACTCCGGCCGTCCTCGCCCTCTCCTGACTCTCTCTATCTCTCTCTCTACTCCGGCAGGTGCCAGATCTGGCCACACTGTTCAGTCCCGGTGATTTTTTCGAATTGCCGGGTTTGATCCGGAACCGGATCCGGCCGGGTCCGGGTCCGTTATTGGATCAAAAAATTTTTGACCCGACATAATTCGGGTCGGGACTGGGTCCGCCCCGGGTTTGCTCAGCCCTAGTTGTCGGAACTTTCGACGATTCTTTTTTCATGGCAAATACAGAAGGAAAAATAAGTTATCGATAAATTATTTTTTATGGACATTTGTGTCATTGCTATTTAGGAAAGATTTTGTGATCCATTGTAAAATCTTTTTAAAATTGTGAGGGATTGGCGATTGTCGAAAATTTCTCATCTTGTAGTGGTTAGTAGGGCTCCCAAAGAATCCGATCCTTCCTTTGGATGGCTTCTCACAACAGTTTAATCACCAACAAGTTAAGCGGTGACGAGGCATTGCTACTACTGACCTTTGTTCTCTATGCTCTTCAAGCTCGGAAGATATTTTGCACGCTCTTCGTGATTACTGAGTCGTATCCACCTACTAGAAAACTCTTCTTCCACACCAGAGATGGGGTCAGCTCTTTCGGTCACCTCTCCGTGATTGGTTAACTCTTGCTCCTTGGGCCACGGTCTGTGCAATTGGTTGTTGGCTCCAAATAAGAGTATTTTTTTTAATATCGACCCGAATCTACGAGAAGTTTTCGGTGTTCGAAATTATTAGCACTTGACTAATTTGAAGTTGAAAAGATATAACAGTAATGATTTATTTTTTGATCATTCCAAAATTCGAACTTGAGGCTACTAACACCTAACGAATACTTAAAATTTAACTCTGCTATCAGCCGACCCAATCACCATTGATGATCCGAGACCCTAGTGATCACCCAAGCTAGATAATGTAATTTTGAAAAATACGCAAGGTTTTAGATTTTGTAGCCAATAAACTCTCTCCTTTCCTCCGGTTCTTGTCAACTTCCAACAATAGTTCTCTTCTAGTGCGCAAATCAAGCTCATCAATGATGGATGATCCCAATCCACACACTAAAAAAGCTAGAGCTCGAGGTTTCCTTTGCACGTCGGCCGACAGCTACATTACAGGATTTGTCAGAAACATTAGGGACACCTCAACATTACATGTTGAGCTTTGGGCTATCAGAGATGGTCTCCACCGGCATTGCGCCTTGGTTTTTTGGCAAATACATGAGATTGATGCCTTAGCTATGATTAAACCAGTATTATAAGATTCGGTCGGACCGATGTCCGGATACTAATTAAAATTATCCATGGGTCATCCAAAAATCGGCCACATGGACTCGGTTAAAACTCGAGTTCAATCGGTCTATCCAACGTGTTTAACCGACTCGGCTGAATCAAGTTGTAAAATATTAAAATAATAAAACATAAAAAATATTAGTTTTTTTAAAAATATTGTCTTTACTTGAAATATTTATTTTTGATATATATAAAATTTCATTGATATTTTTATTTTTTATAATTATTTCACATGATTATTTATTTATAAAATATTTGATGCTTTGATTTATGCTTACTTTAGTATATTATTTGATTTGAATTATTTTGTTATATTATATTTTATATTTTTTTAAACAAGATATTACATGTTAATAATATTATAATGGTCATTTTAACTTATTTTATTTTTTTATTAATTTATATTATTCGGTCCGACCATTCGGTTCGATTCATTCCAATTGGTCCGACTTGACTCGTTAGACAATTCAGATCGATGACCGGATCTGGTCTTAAAAAATTAGATTAAACTATTTGAAGATGGCTGTCGAAAAATAAAATAATAATATAATAAATTTTATAATTTATTTATTTTATTTACGACGGATTCCTATTCATCACGAAATCTTTCACAAATTGCGAAGGATATTTTTTCGTTACAAATTATCTGTCGGAAAATCTCAATTTTCTTGTAGTGCAATCAAATGGAACTCAGAAATTAGTTTCAGACATCTTCCAATATTATATCGTGATTGACCAGTTAAGCATGATGTCTCGCTAGCTATCAGTCTGCAAAGTTTTGTATAGTGCTCGTTGGGCCTCTCTTTTTTACTACTGGCTGATGTACCGGTCTTAGACTGTTGCTAACCCCCTTTAATATACCAACATACGTCTTTGGACTCATGTCCACTACAAGAAATTTTTGACAGTTTTGACCGTCTTCGGTGATGCTTTCGACGAAATTTTTACGACCGTCGAAAAATGATTTGCGACGATCATTTTTTCGACGGATCAATTCCGTCGATAAATTCATCCGTAATGAGATTACAGACGATTTTAGGTCTGATTACAAATGATTCCGTCTTTTTCTTGTAGTGGCCATCTTCACAAAAAATGCAAATAATATATTTTCCAAAATGATTTATTTACATGACAATATAGAATATGCAATGTATTGATTTCATATTAAATATATTTATTAATAGGACTTTATCGAAATGATTTGAGTTTTTTTTACTCAAGCATGTGTTTTTAAAATAAAGAGCAAAATATCACTGTATTCTCGGAATATACGCAATTAGGCGTAAATGGATCTAATTTCAATATTTTAAAAATAATCTTAAATGAAACCACTATTTTTAACCCATGAATAAGAAAACATATTTTTTTGAAAAAAAGAACATATATTCTCATCTTTTAACTTTTTCAATCATAATTTTTATTATCTAACCATACATTATATTATTATTATTATCATTATAAATATCAAATATTTGTAATAAAGTATTTTAAATATAAAATAATATATTTCCAAATAATATTCTCTTTGAACTAAATACAAACAAGAATAAGAATATACTTACTTAAAAAGGTAATATCATTATTTTATTTCATTGAAAGATATCTCCAACCAAACGATGAGAACAAGGCTTATTTTATGAAACCATTTCTTTTGTCAGCATAACTCATAGGATTGTTTTGATTATCCACTAATTAAAATTAACATAACGTTGATAATTAAATTCTTTTGAAATTTTTTGGTTTGACAAAAAATGTTAAATGCAATAAAAAAATTCCACTTTGGCTGTTCTTGGACGGGAACTTTTAAATTCTTGATAATTTAATTGATTAGATATAAAAGTTTTGATTTGATGTTTGGATGAAAAATGTAACGATGAAAATTTAAAAAGTTAATATGATAAATATATTTTAGTGAGTATTTGGATAAAAAGTAAGAAAAGAATATAATTTTATTTTGTAAAATAAAAATATTATTTTAATTTATCTCAGAATTGACTATTATTTAATATAATGTAAAATATCTTAATAAATAATATTAACAATAAATATTAATTATTAATAATTTACTATACTATAATACTAATTAAAGTATAATAAATAATTAATATTAAATTAAAATAATTTAATCTATAAGATGAATAATAATGTATTAATAAATAAATAATTATATATTCATTAGAAATAACTAAAATAAAAAGAAAGGAAAAAATTAAGAAAAAAAAGGAAAAAATCCAAGTTGTTGCTTCTAAAACATCAAGAGGTTGTTTGACAACTAGAACCAAGCGGAACTACCATCTGATTCTAACTGGTTCCGTCAAATGATGTGACACTTGATGAAATCGGGCCAAGAAGCTGAGACGGGAACCACGTGTCACGTGACCGTGGCTCCACCTTGCCAATTTTTTTTACTTTTTTTAGTTGATGTTTTCTTTCTTTTTTTTTAAACTTTTTTCTTTTATAACCTTACTTATATAAGTTAATTTATTTATTATATATAAAATAAAAAATAATAAAGGATTAATATAATATTATTTATTATTTCAATATACATTTTTAATATTATATTAAATATGATAAATAATATATTTTTTAACAAAATTTTTGACATAATTTTTGAATAAATATTATGTATTTTAATTTTTTTAACAATTTTATAATCTATATTTATCATCCATATTCTTAATTAAATCACCCACTAAAATTGGCTCATCACATTTAATTTTTTTCTATCACATCAACTATTTTATTCCTCATCATCAAATTTCACTCCATCCAAACATACACCGATCTAGTCAGTCAACTCAAATTATTCATGAGAACTTAGTAAAACACCAGTTCCCGTTGCCAAATGATCCCAAAGGGGATTTCACATCACGTAATTGTGTACATACCTTTTTCTGTGTTTGGATTGGCAGAACTTGGAGCCAAACGCCACACATGACTAGAACATGAAAGTTCTGATCACGTGATGGCAAGTTCTCCCCAAGGGAGAACTTGCAGTTCTCGCTAGTAGTGAGAACTTACTTTTTTTTTTGCTTTTTTTATTTAATTATTTATTATATATTAATTAGTAAAATATTATTAAATACTATTTAATCTTAATATTATTCATTCAATTATTTTTATATTATCTTCACTAATCAATTAATATTCTATTTATTAATATATTATCATTCAGCTTATAAATAATTTTTTTAAAGTCAATATAATTTTTGTAAATTATAATATTAATTACATATAGATAATAGATTATAATATTATTTTTTCATAAATTATAAATTATAATATTAATATATAAATATATTTGAAAATTATAATATTAATATAAATATTTTCATAAATTATTATTTTAATTAAATAAATGCATAATATTCTAATTTACTATAATTTTATAACTGATAAAATAATAAATTAAATTTTTAATTATTACTTTTATTCAAACACCTACTAAAACTTATCTATCAAATTAACTTTTCAAATTCTCATCATTACATTTTTCATCCAAACACCCATCGTAAACTTTTCTATCAATTAATTCTCGAGAACTCCGGGGAACTAAAAGTTCTCCATCCGAACACAGCCTTTATGTATCGGCTACGTACTCCTTTTCCCATTACTTATTTTTACTTTAAAAGGTAAATGTTAAATTCTATTGGAATGTAGAAATGGGGCTTCATCCCACTTTTTAGTTTTTATTGTGAGAGGGGACTTTTTCTAATTTATTAGGGTTGCGTTTTGAAAATGAAATCGTAGTTCCTCTTAAGTTCTCGGTGAATAGTTGAATTGATAGATTAGTTCGAGGTATGTTTAGATGAAGTGGAATGTAATGATGGGAAACATGTGATAGGAAGAAGTAGATGTGATTGATAAATTTTTGGTGAATTTTAAATTAAAAATAATTCATGTAAATATAAAGTATAATTTTATTATTAATAAAAAACAAAAATAACAATTAAAAATTCTATGGAAAAATTGTCATAAAATATATTATTTAATATAAAAAATCATTTTTGTATTAATTATATTTAATAAAATATTAAATTTTTAAATGAAATAATAAGTGATAAATAAGATTATATTAATGCTTTAGTATAAATATTTTTATATTTATTAAATAAATTATTTTATAAGGGTAAGGTGTGAGAGAAAAGAAAAAGAAAAAGAAAAAGAAAAAGAAATAAAAAAATTGTCACGCTATAAAAAAATGGTGAAATCGGAGCATGTGGAACAAGGTTACATGATGACTTGATTCCATGTTTCGGTTCCCATGCGAAAACAAAATTCTTGCTTTGCGTTTGGCGGAATTATACGGAATTAAGGCACGATTCTAGTATGGTTCCGTTGCCAAATGCAACCTAGGGTGATAGACTTCCTTATTATTTTTGTCACTTTAAACATACCCGAATTGGTATAGGAATTGTAAGTACATGTAGTGGTGTTTATTAGATTGAACACCCCGACCTATTCGTTGTCTGATCCGATATAATAATGGGTAAGTTCGTCCATGTTCAGTTCGAATTCGTCCAATAAGTTATCGAGAATGAATAACAGGCCGGCATTATATTTTAGTTGTTTGGCCGATATCTCATAGTCCAGTATCCATCCAATACTCGTCCGTTAATTAACAAATTATCCGATAGGACGATCACTAATCCAATAATAATATTAAGTATTTAAAGAGAATTAATTAATGCTTATTTAGTGGCTATGAATAATAGATAATAAGCTTATATAATCATATTTACCTAATAATAAAATATAAGCAGTTTATCCATTACTAATTTGATTTATTCTATTATTAATGAAAAATAAAATAAACAACTGAGTAAAAAGACAAAATATTAAAAAATATGAGAAAACGGAAGGAAAAGAATAATGATAGTTTATTTATTATATTATTTTATTAATACATCAATAAAAGAATATAAGAAAATTTAGAAAAAAAATGCCAAATTTAAAATAAATGAAAAAATAAATTATTTTAAAAAAGTTAATAGGCATGCTCAATTGTCCGCTAGCCGATCTATCCGTTAATGTAACAGATGCAATTCTTCATAAGGAAAATCAATGGAAAAATCACATTAAAGGATTGAAAATCAATGCCAATAATGAAGGAATCAGAATTCGAATCAAACTAAAAAAAGGAAACGACGAAAGAAGAAACGACCGATAGGGGAGGAATTTCCTCCCCTAATCGCGCCCCACGATCGGCCAGATGGTCGGCCGATGCTATAAAGAGGGCGAAGGGGAGCGCCCTGCGACCCCTTCGACGCCCCTGTGAACCCTCTGCCGGCCGCCACAATCCCCACCATTTCTTCTTCTTCTTCGTCGTCCTCTGCAACTCCGGCGGACGCATGAAGGACAAGCAGAGCACGACCACGGACGAGCCACCGACACCCTACCATCCGACCGACCTTTCCTCAATGTGCGCAAGGACCAGGCGCCCCTTCCCATCGGTCGAGGACGACCGGTGATCGAACGGACGACGCGCAGTTCGCCGGCGAATCTCGAACGGAAAGGTACCTCAGCGTTCTAAATATCTAGACGAAGAAATATGGATTGTTTGATGCAAAGAATTATATCATTGTGATCCTGAGGTTGTTACCTTCATTTTTCCTATTTTCATCATCATGTTTTGAAGACCGGAAGACCGTTGGAATCGAAGGCGAAGTTCGGCGGCCCTATTTTATCGCAGGGACCGATCGACCGATTTTAGAAACGGTCGACCGATCCCTATGAGGAACTCGACGGAGTTCCTGGCGATCGATCGACTAGCCTCACAGGGCAGTCGACCGACCTACCTATCATCTGACAGGTTTAGCCGTGTAATTGGTCGACCGATCCTGCGCGCAGTGCGCATTTTGTAAAACCCTGCAACCGGTTGACTGATCACCAGAATGGTCGACGGATCCAGTTCAGTGACCAGTCGATCGACTCACATGTACGGTCGACCGATCCACTGACACCCGAGAGTTGACTGATCCAAGAGGACCGATCGATCGGTATGTTAGAACGGTCGACCGACCCGACAGTGGACGGTCGACCGATTCAAGTCCACTAGATCGGCCCGACCGAACCCAGAGGAACGATCGACCGGTCCAAAAATGGTCGACCGATTCAGATAGTGAATCAATTCTAACTTTAAATCATAATCTGAGACTCTAATCAGTTTACCTATATTAGTTGAGTCCTATTGTATAGAGATTAACGTCCAGTTGGGTCCGGAATCATATATTTCATGATAACCAAAGACAAAGAAAGTAAAGATAAAGATGTGAGATTACTATGTGCCGCCCCCAAAGTATAGAACAAAGATCAGAGTTAAATAGTGCTGAGCAAACTCAGGACCGGGTTCGGGTCTGAGCGGACCCGGTCCCGACCAGAATGATGCCGGGTCAAAAAAATTTCGACCCGGTACTGGATCCGGATCCGATTCTGGGTCGATCCCGGCCATCTGGAAATGCGACCGAGTTTGTGGCCAGGAATCGATTGCGCGCGATTGGCGGCCACGATCCAGCGCGGCCATCCGGCGAGCCGATCAACCTGCCAGCGGCCGGATCGGCCACCAGGCGAGCCGATCCGGCTGCCAGACAATCGGATCGACCTGCCAGTGGCCGATCCGGCCGTCTGGCAGCCGGATCGGCCACCAGGCAGCCGAAGTAGAGAGGGAGTCAAGAGAGGGAGAGGGCCGCCGGAGTCGCGGTCATCGGAGCGTCGATGCCGCCGCCGTCATGAGAGAGAGGGAGAGGGCGAGAGAGAGAGGGGGAGAGAGAAGGAGAGGGCGAGAGAGATATGGGAGAGAGAAAGAGAGAGATTGAAATGAGAGGAGAAGAGTATAAAATGAGGTTTATATAGTATGTAATATCGGGTCGGGTCAGGGTCGGGTATCTGCACTGCAGATCCGGTCCTGACCTGAAACCCGACGAGTTTTCCAGCCAAGAGACCCGGTCCCGGCCCGAATCTAATCCGGACCAAGTTATTTTCCCGGTTTCCCGAGTCGGGCCGAGCCGAGTCGATCAGGTCGGGCCGAGCCGGGTTGATCGGGTCGACCCGACTCGTGCTCAGCCCTAGAGTTAAAGTATAGAGATGGGCAGGTAGTTAGCTGAGGAGACAGTGAAACTACTAGTATTCAATGACCACTGCTCATGAGATTTCAGGTCTTCTCCCACCTGTATTTCAAATGAAGGGTGATGCAATGGTCACACTCCTTCCCAGAGATGATTGTATTGTGACAGAGTTACAGGTAGTTAACTGAGGAGACATTGAACCTACATGTTTCTTAATTGACCACTGTTCTTGGAGTGTAAGTTTTCTCCCACCTACGTTCCGATCTGGGTGAGGTATTAACATCCACCCATTTCCCTTTTTAGGCTTACTAGCTTCAGAGATTTAGAGAGGCACCTTTGGTATCCCAACTAATAAGTCAAGCTCGCATAGAACATGACGTAGTGCAACTCATAGTAAAATAATGCAAAATAGAGTACTATAAAGTAAAGCATTGAATATGGTAAAACATAGAATATAGTATTGTAAAGATAAAGTAGAGCAAAGGCATAGCATAGTCATTGTAAAGAATAAAGTACAAATATTGATATTGTCAAAGAATAAGGTATTAATCCATTACAGTCAATGCGTAGACATCAGAGTACAGTTTTGTTCATCATTGATATATTATTTACATGATTATCATTGATCCTTATTTCACCGTCTATTTGACTATTGTACTGGGCTTTTTGCTCATGGGTATTCGATTCTCCTGCAATGGAATTTTGTAAGTGAGAATGCTAACTGATGGGAATGGAGGGCACAGAGCTTGGAGAACGCTGCACATGACTGACATTTTGCTTAAGGCTTTCCTTGCTACATTTCTTTTCAATTATTGTAATTCGTTCAGAGACATCATGTTATTCCGCTCGTTGAACATCCTACAAAGTTTCTTTATGTTTTTCTTTATGTTTCCTTCCATTGAAAGACATTATGATCTTCCGCTTATCGAACTTCTTAAAGCTACTATTTTTCTTATCTTGTTATAAATTATATTATCTATCAATGTCTCTTGACATTCCACCGTTTGAACTTTCACATTAAAGTCTTGATATTATATGTTCTTATCATATTAGTGCCACGTATGCTATTTTATTGAATGGTCATGGTCAATAGTGTAGTAGGTAGTGTAGCACTTCCGGGATCAACCTGACTGCCTACATGGCAGGAGGGGCAATTTTGGGGGCGTAGCAGTTTGGTATCAGAGCCTAAGTTCTTAGTTTCCTCATTGATCATAGTAGAGTAGATGTTCATGCATAGTATTTATTGTTCATATTGTTTCATAGTTTAAAGTAAAGTCATGTGCAAGCTTATCAAGCATCTGCGACTCCACTCCTCAAGTAAGTACAAAGTACATTTTCATGTAAAGGATACTTATATTATTGAGTTAACTCATTTTTATAGATGTCTCCTCGAAGTATTATTGCACGAGTCTTACGAGGAAATCAGAGGATCTTTTACGCAATGAAAACAAATGACCCAACTCCAACTCCTGAGGAACTAGAGCGAGCTCAAGTGCACGGCCGAGGTCGTAATCGAGGTCGCGAACGTAACGCGCCACCACCTCCCGTAGCACAAGAGGAACTGGAACATTCTGACCAAGAAAGTGTTGGTAGTAACCAACCGAGGATGTCCCCACCGCCAGAAGAGCCTTCTGAAGATATCGTACAAGAGTATGCAAAACTGCAAGACCTGGAGCCAGAGAGTTCTCCGCCTCGCAAGCACCGTCGCTGTTCATCTCCAAAGGAAGACTACTGCACACGTTGTAATGAATACGAATATGAATGTTGGCAACATCTTCTCTGAAGGGTACAGGATGCAAGGGATACCCCAAAAAAGGATGAAGGGGAACCCTCGCGACGTAATGATTAGCGTCTTGTGTTTCTTGATGAGAAGGCCTTAGTGTGCCTTAGACAAATATTTATTATTTTGCTTTGACTAACATTAACATGAGACTAACTTTTGATTTAAGCGGATATTGAACCGTAAGGTCTCAATTTTTATCTAAGATTTTTACTTTGGTTAAAGATCTTTGATTATATGCTTCTCTCAAATATTGCCATAGTCTTTTATAGATGTCTCCTCAAAGAAGGTCACAAGCATCCAACATCCACCAGTGAGAATGAAATCCATAATGAAGGAGAGACCCCTTTTGTCCCTCCACTTTCACCTTCTCCTCCTCCGCCTCCACCTTCTCCTCCTCCACTTGAACTACCAATCCAACAAGTATGTCATGTCCCTCCCCCTTGCACATTACAAGAGTTCTGGAGGTCAAAACCTCCAATGTTTAACGGAGAAGGAGATATAGAAGTAGCAGAACAATGGATGGAGGCGATAGATGACAAGCTTGACATCCTTGATGTTCCAGAAAATAAGAAGGTGCTGTTCACTGGAGAGACTCTCCAGAAGGACGCTCAAGAGTGGTGGAAAGCAAAGAAGGCCACCAGTTTTTCTGAAGTAAAAATTGTTGCATGGGAAGACCTCCGCAAGGCATTTGAGACGCGCTACTTCCCTAAGTTCCAAAGGAATTTAAAGCAAAAGGAGTTTCTGGACCTAGTGCAAGGGACCATGACAGTGGCCCAATAAATGACAAAGTTTGTCCGACTGAAGAAATACTCCAGACTAATCATGGATGAACAGAATGTAACAAAGCGCTTTGTGGACGAATTGAGCCCCGCTTTGAGGTCTCAGACAAGGCCAGGGAATTGCAAAACCCTAGAAGAGGCGATCAGTCTGGCTACATTGACAGAAAAAGATCACCAAGACCTTCAGAAAGCCCAGAAGGTTCAACAGAATGTAGGACATGGTTCCCAGCACCAACAACAACAATTTAGAGGGACAACCGACAGCACCATCGAAAGGATAATCGGCTCCGCCCTTACCCAGCGCCTCAACAGTACAACCGTCCTCAATAGCAACATGCCTATCGTCCTAAACAACAAGCTCCTTCATCACAGCAGCAACAACCAAAACAACATCAACCGAACCAGAGGCCCCCTCAGCAGGCGCAAAGGTGCCTAGCTCAGCAGCAGAGGCAACAGCCTCCCAGAGCTCCTCAGGCAGCACCCACACAAGGTGAGCGGGTTTTATGCAATACTTGTGACAGAACCCATGTATGGGAATGCCGCATGAAATTTGGAGCATGCTACTACTGTGGCGGAATGGGCCACATCGTAGTAAACTGTCCCAGACGTGGACAACATCAGTTGGTGCAAGGAAGACTCTTCAATTTAGAAGAGGATGCTCCATAGAATGACGCTGAGGTCATTTGAGGTACGCTATCTGTAGCTGAATTATCTACTACAGTATTGTTCGATTCCGGTGCCTCCCATTCGTTTATATCTGAAGAATGTGCCAAAACATTAGGGGTAACTGCAATGAACTTAGAGCATAAGATGAATATCTTGACCCCACAAGGAACCCTGACTACTACAAAATATCTTTCTAATATACCCATAAAGATAGAGAAAAAGAACTTTCCTGCAAACCTTATCATCATCCCTATGAGAGATTATGATATAATTTTGGGTATGGATTGGCTAACCTCCCATGATGCTTCTATCTTATGCAATCAAAAGAAAGTGATTATAGGTACACAGAGTACAGATAAAGTAATTGTCAGGGGCATTGCACCGAAAGAATCAAAGATCATAGTGTCTGTCATGAAGGCACATAAGCTACTCCAAAAGGGGTGTAGAAATTATCTGGCAAGTGTTACTAAGATAGTAGAGCCATCCAAGACTCCTCAAGACATAGAAGTTGTGAGGGAATTTCCTAAGATATTTCCTAATGACGTTAGCGGTCTACCGTCCAGGAGGGAGATAGACTTCCATATTAAAGTGGCACCCGACACAACACCTATCTCCAAAGCTCCATATCGCATGGCTCCAGCAGAGATGAAGGAATTGAAGGACCAAATTCAAGAGTTGCTAGACAAAGACTTTATTAGACCTAGTGTCTCATCATGGGGTGCACCAGTCCTTTTTGCCAAGAAGAATGACGGATCATTAAGGCTTTGTATCGACTACAGGATGTTGAACAAAATCACAATCAAGAACAAGTACCCGCTCCCTCGCATCGACGACTTGTTCGATCAGCTGTCCAAAGCAAATGTGTTCTCCAAGATTGATCTGAGGAGCATATATCACTAGTTAAGGGTAGCAGAAGAAGACATTCCAAAGATAGCATTCCGATCAAGATATGGACATTACGACTTCCTTGTAATGCCGTTTGGATTAACAAATGCCCCGAAAGCATTCATGGATCTCATGAATCGAACTTTCCACGAATACCTGGATAAGTTTGTAATTGTCTTCGTCGACGACATTCTCATCTACTCACCAAGTATAGAGCAGCACAAGGAATATCTGAGGATAGTATTGGAAACTTTGCGAGCAAAGAAATTGTATGCAAAATTTTTCAAATGTGAATTTTGGCTAGAACAGATGATATTTCTTGGCCACATTGTCTCTAAAGACAGAATTGTAGTGGATCCGACGAAAGTAGAAGCAGTGTCCAACTGGATTCAACCAAAGAATGTATCCGAGATCAGGAGTTTCCTTGGTCTAGTAGGCTATTACAGACGCTTCATCAAGGACTATTGCCTTCATGCGCCTTCGGCAATTCGAAATGATGGAGAAACTTTTTAAATGAACACCGAGAGTAAGACATGCCGGGTCACTAATGATGATGCAGCGCATTGTACCAGATATTATAGGAAGGATCATAGAAGCATAGTAGAAGACTCAGATTATCAGAGTATGATGATCAAGACTAGTCTCGAGACTATAAATTTTAATGTCTCAACAGATGGTGGCATAAGATACCATGATCGTGGGTACCGAATAACCCTGAACTCCGAAGGGAGGTGTTAGATGAATGTCACAAGTCAGAGTTTGCAATCCACCCAGGGAGTACAAAAATGTACAAGGATGTGCAGAGAAGTTTCTGATGGCCAGATATAAAGAAAGAGATCGCAGAATATGTCTCCAGATGCATAGTGTGCCAGCAAGTCAAGGTGGAACACTAGAAACCCCAAGGAACCTTGAAGAGTCTAGACATCCCACAGTGGAAATGAGAAGAGATATCAATGGACTTCATCACCGATTTACCTCGGACTCAGAAGGGGCATGATGTCATCTGGGTAATAGTGGACCGACTCACTAAATCGGCTCACTTCCTACCCATCAACGTAAAACAATCTCTTAAAAGTTTAATGGATCTATATGTGCAGGAGATTGTTAACTTCACGGGATCTCATCAACCGTTGTGTTTGATAGAGATCCCAAGTTCACATCGAGATTCTTGAAAAGTCTCCAGAATGCTTTTGGGACGAGACTTCGCTACAGTACAGCCTTCCATCCTCAGGCCGACGGTCAATCAGAGAGGACGATTCAGACGCTGGAAGATATGCTTAGAGCATGCGCTTTGGATTGACATGACAATTGGGACAAGCATCTACCTCTTATAGAGTTCTCTTATAACAACATCTTCCATGATAGCACAAAGATGTCCCCATTTGAAGCACTGTATGGTCGTCCATGTCGCTCCTCAGCATGTTGGGGCGAAGTTGACGAAAGAAAAATCTTGAGCATAGAATTACAGAAACAGATCCAGGAGTATGCAGACAGAGTTGAATTGATAAAGAAGATGATGAAATCTGCTCAAGATCGTCAGAAAGCCTATGCAGACAAGAAACGCCGAGAACATACCTTCAAGGCAGGAGACCAAGTTCTGCTTAAAGTCTCCCCCACCAAAGGAGTGATGCATTTTAATAAGCGTGAAAAATTGAGTCCAAGGTATGTAGGTCCATTTGAAAACTTAGATATGGTTGAAGACTCAACATGAATGTTGGCTCTACCCCCGGCGTATGCTAAAGTACATAATGTCTTCCATGTCTCTCTACTCTGAATGTACAAACATGACTACGCCAATGTGATCTAAATTGAGGGACCAAACCTCAAGGAGGATATAACATATGAAGAACAACCCATAGAGATATTGAAATCAGTGTTGTTAGACCCGGCCCGGCCCGACCGGTCGGACCGGTGTCCGGGCACTGAAAAGGCCCGCAGGTTGTCCAAAACCCGGCCGCGGAGTTGACCCGCTTTGACCCAGTCAAATCCGGTCAAAATCTGGGTTCAACCGGCCGACTCGGAGGGTTTGGCCGACCCGGCCGGGTCAAATTCAAAAATATAAAAAATAAAATGTATAAAAATTATTAAAAAAATTTAGAATATCATATATATATATATATATATACTTGAAAGTTATATTTCAATAGTCTTCTTTATCACATAAATAAAATTTCATTAATATCTTTATTTTTTTATAATTACTCACAAGATTTTTTATTTAGAAAATATTCAATTGATGATTTAATTTATGCTTACTTTATTATATTATTGATCTGAATTATTTTATTATATTACATGATATTTTTGCTAAATAATATCTTACATATTAATAATTTTCTAATAGTCATTTGAACTTATTTTATTTTTTATTAATTTATATTACCTGGTTTGACCATTCGGTTCGACCTGGTCCAACCGGTCCGATCTGACCCGTTAGATAATCCGGGTCGATGGCCGGGTCGAGTCTTACAACATTGATTGAAATACCAAGAACACCAACAAGGAAAGAAGAATGTGTCACTAGTCAAAGTAGCATGAAAGCATCATCAAGGAAAAGAGGCAATCTGGGAAGTGAAATCAGAGATGCGAGAAAAATTTTCACAATTATTTGGTAAGTCCTAACTCTTATCAAAATTCGAGGACGAATTTTCTTTTAAGGGGGTAATAATGTAACAAATGCAATTCTTCATAAGGAAAATCAATGGAAAAATCACATTAAAGGATTGGAAATCAATGCCAATAACGAAGGAATCAGAATTCGAATCAAACTCAAAAAAAGGAAACGACGAAAGAAGAAACGGCCGACAAGGGAGGAATTTCCTCCCCTGATCGCGCCCTACGATCGGCCGGCCAGATGGCCGGCCGATGCTATAAAGAGGGCGATGCGGAGCGCCCTACGACCCCTTTGACACCCCTGTGAACCCTCTGCCGGCCGCCACACTCCTCACCGTTTCTTCTTCTTCTTCCTCGTCCTCTGCAACTCCGGCGGACGCACGAAGGACGAGCAGAGCACGACCACGGACGAGCCACCGACACCCTACCATCCGACTGACCTTTCCTCGACGTGCGCAAGGACCAGGCGCCACTTCCCATCGGTCGAGGATGATCGGTGATCGAACAGATGACGCGCAGTTCGTCGACGAATCTCGAACGGAAAGGTACCTTAGCGTTCTAAATCACTAGACGAAGAAATATGGATTGTTTGATGCAAAGAATTATATTGTGATCCTGAGGTTGTTGCCTTCGTTTTTTTCTATTTTCATCATCGTGTTTTGAAGATCGAAAGACCGCCGGAATCGAAGGCGAAGTCCGGCGGCCCTATTTTATTGCAGGGACCGGTCGACCGATTTTAGAAACGGTCGACCGATCCCTATGAGGAACTCGACGGAGTTCCTGGCGATCGGTCGACCAGCCTCACAGGGCGGTCGACCAACCTACCTATCATCTGATAGGTTTAGCCGTGTAATCGGTCGACCGATCTTTCGAGCGGGCGACCGATCCTATGCGCAGTGCGCATTTTGTAAAACCCTACAATTGGTCGATTGATCACCAGAATGGTCGACCGATCCAGTTCAGTGACCGGTCGACCGACTCACATGTATGGTCGACCGATCCACTGACACCCAAGCGTTGACCGATCTAAGAGGACCGATCGACCGGTATGTTAGAACGGTCGACCGGCCCTACAGTGGACGGTCGACCAGTTCAAGTCCACCAGATCGGCCCGGCCGAATCCAAAGGAACGATCGATCGGTCCAGAAACGGTCGACCGATTCAGACAGTGAATCAATTCTAATTTTAAATCATAATCTGAGACTCTAATCAGTTTACCTATATTGGTTGAGTCCTATTGTACAGAGATTAACGCCCTGTTGGGTCCGAAATCATAGATTTCATGATAACCAAAGACAAATAAAGTAAAGATAAAGATGTGGGATTGTTATGTGCCGCCTCCCAAGTATAGAACAAAGATCAGAGTTAAAGTACAGAGAGGAGCAGGTAAATAGCTAAGGAGACAACGAAACTACTAGTCTTTAATGACCATTGTTCTTGAGATTTCAGGTCTTCTCTCACCTATATCTCAAATGAAGGTGATGCAATGGTTACACTCCTTCCCCAGAGATTATTGTATTGTGCTAGAGAGACAGGTAGTTAACTGAGGAGACAGTGAATCTACATGTTTCTTAATTAACCACTGTTCCTGGAGTGTATGTTTTCTCTCACCTACATTTCGAACTGGGTGAGATATTAACACCCATCCCTTTCTCTTTTTGGGCTTACGGGATTCAGAGATTCAGAGAGGCATCTCTAGCATCTCAACTAATAAGTCGAGCTCGCATAGGACAACTAACTTTAAGGACATTATAGTAATATAAAAGACGTAGTGCAACTCACAGTAAAGCAATGCAAAGTAGAGTACAATAAAGTAAAGCATGGAATATGGTAAAACATGGAATATAGTATTGTAAAGATAAAGTAGAGCAAAAACATAGCATAGTCATTGTAAAGAATAAAGTACAGATATTGATATTGTCAAAAAATGATGTATTAATCCATTACAGTCAATGCATAGACATCAGAGTACAGTTTTGTTCATCATTGATATATTATTTACATGATTATCATTGATCCTTATTTCACCGTTTATTTGGCTATTGTACTGGGCTTTTTGCTCATGGATAATCGATTCTCCTGTAATGGAATTTTACAGGTGAGAATGCTAACTGATGAGGAATGGATGGCACAGAGCTTGGAGAACGCTGCACATGACTGACATTTTGATTAAGGCTTTCCTTACTACATTTCTTTTCAATTATTGTAATTCGTTCAGAGATATCATGTTATTTCGCTCGTTGAACTTTCTACAAAGTTTCTTTATGTTTTTCCACATGTTTTCTTTCATTGAAAGACATCATGATCTTTCGCTTATCGAACTTCTTAAAGCTACTATTTTTCTTATCCTGTTTATTATTTATCAATGTCTCTTGATATTCCATCATTTGAACTTCCGCATTAAAATCTTGATATTATATGTTCTTATCATATTAGTGCCACGTATGCTATTTTGTTGAATGATCATGGTCAATAGTGTAGTAGGCAGTGTAGCGATCTCGGAGTCAACCTGACTGCCTACGTGGCAGGAAGGACGATTTTGGGGGCGTTACATTAAGACCTGTTATATCTTAACGGGTCGAACAAGTTTGAAAGTCTATTAAATAATTTGATAATAACATATTAAATTAATAGATATGTTCGTCGGATGTCCGGTTTCAAATCCGTTAAACACCACTGAGGACATGCTTTACTTAAGCTACAGAAAAAAAAGTATATATAAAAAATTCGTCAAATGACGTCGACTCTTAAATATAAAGAATCTTGAATAAAATTTTAAATTAGCCACTGAAATTAAGCAGCATTTAATGATGTCCTTTATTCGTCATGTATCTTGCCAAATTTTTGGCCGGTTGCTTCTGAAAATACATATAACTTGCTGGAAATACTAATCATGTACAACTTTGAGCTCATTTTCTGCACCACCCGGACGCGCTCGCGCACTCATGAGATCCGAAGAACCCGGACACGCGGTCGATTTGCAAGAAACCAAGAAAGGGATCTTTGTGGTCATCAAGGTTAATTAGGATTAAGTTGCCTAATTAAGTATACAAGTTGTCTGACTTCAGGATGAGATATCAAGAGTTCGAGATTTGAGTCCCACTAAATATAAAATTAGACGAACTTCAAAATTATGTTTCAAAATTAATATGGTGGCCTCAAATTAATTTTGATCGATACAACCGAATAGGGGAGTTATGTTTCGAGGGCATTGAATGTTAGAAATTTTAGATTCAAAATTAGCATGTTAATTAGGACTTATTTACATAGCACGCGCCCAAACACCGGATTAGTCTATTAGGAGTCGTGAAAATCGATCGAGAAAAAAAATGGTTGCCTCGAAAGCACAGTCCTTAATATTTTGAAAAATTCAAACTTTATAAACCTAGATCATACCAAATTATACATTTTATACCTTTTTTAAAACATATATAGCGTATAATTTTATAGAAATCACATCATGATCATCCAATATGTAGTTGTGATTACTTTTCTCGTGTTTTAACCCTGATTGTTATGTTTATCATAATTATCTGATCATGTAATCCTAAAATTAGTATATTTAATATTAATCTACAATTCCTATTGCAACACTAAGAAATGTGCATCTTTAGACTCTTAATTTTTATTTACTTTTTTATCATTTAATATTCATGCTTACATAAACAAAAAAAAATTAAATATAATAACTATGTTCATGAATTATATAATGCTTCGTAATTTTAGGCATACCTGTGTATAATTTAATTCATCATATAAATCACCAATCATTTAATGCTTCGACACGGATTCCATGTTCTCCTCCATTCGTGCCATGGACACTTCGCCCCTAATTTGGAAGCTTAAAAGGTTCCTCAACATCGGGTCGGAGCGACAGCTATGACGCGCGATCGGGAAGGTGAAGACATTGGCCACAGAAGTCATTATTGGAGACCGCAGAGTCTCTCTGTGCCTTGTTGTCGAAAACTTGCAGAGCTTGTGGTGTTATGAGTTGCAAAGTCACTGTGTTCTTCATGTTGTAACGGTGCTTGTGTCGTTTTAATCCTCTTTGTATCATATAATTTCTAGTCTAAATAGGTGATAGTGTGTGAGTTGTAGTGTCTTGGTCATCTATAATTCATTTTTCCCCCTTTAAATCAAAAGTTGTGCATATGCAGTGACGATTGTATTGTCGATGCCGTTGCGACTCCATTGCGTCCCTAGAACGACACTAAATTGTATTAACTTTTACTATATAACTATATTTAAGTTTTTGTAAGAAAATCATATCAAATAATTCAACCCTCATGATTCAAAGATTAAGAATATAAAAATAATTTATCTATAATTAAGAGATGATATATATCGCATGTATAATATATTGACATGTAGATATATAGTGCCATGTCGTATATATATATATATATATATATATATATATATATATATATATATGTATATTAGATTGTTAACATTCTTTCCTTCTATATATAAAGTATAATATGTATGTGTATTTGTGTTTATATACATCAATACATTTATAATTACTATATATGTATATTTGTATCTATGTACATACATGTGTATTTGTATTTATGTATATTTAGGAACATATATATTTCTGATACATGTGTACTTAACATATATAGTATAGGAAACATATAATACATATATAGGTACAGATATAGCGTTATAATTAAGATAATAGCACAACATTTAATCTATTTATTAATTAAAATATTGTAAGTAAGATATATAATTATACAAATTAACATTACCTACGTAACAAATTAATATAGGTATATATATGAATTTTTTATGTGTATGTTCTTCTAACAAGTTGGCATCACATCGGCGACGCAATAGCGATGCAATATGCTAGCATCACATCGCCATTGCTGATTGCGTGACCCTGCCAACATCGCCTCTTGAATTCACGTTGACTTAGCATCGCAAATATGGTGACACTAATTTAGCGTTTCATGTAGTCAACGCCAATTAAATGATATAATTTATCACACATTTTTCAGCTTTGGCGCATGATGATAATGGCGAAGTAGTGTCGCGATGGCGCCAATTTTAACGTCGATGTTTTGGTAACGCTAATTATATGTTACAAGGAGGCACTTAGCGACACATTCTTTCGAACCAAAGGCATCGCTATTGAGACGCTATTGGCGTCGAAAAAGCATCACCTATTTTGAGTCGCTAATATGCGTCGCTATTTGGCAGAATCTAAAAGGTATATTTTATTTTTATAATTTTTTATTTCCCTAATTTAATAATTATTAATTATTATAATATTATATATTTAATACACATAAGCATTAATGTCAGCGTCACGTTAGTGATCTACAAATTGAGATATTCAATCGCGATAATCGCGACTGAAATATTTCTAAAATTGTACGACAAAGTGAAGTTGGGTTACTGTATTAAAAATAGCCCTAAGTTGGATGACTAAAATGTACTAAAAAAGAAGGATCATATCCTAGATGTAGTATGACCTAAACATCTGTGCATATTTTTCCCATTTTTAATTATTATTTATATAGGTCGAGAGTGCCGACAACTTGATGCTACTCGCCTTGAGGTTGCAACCAATTAGAAACATATATATGGCCGAGTCTTCACGTGCAAATGTACAGATGTTATTTTTAACTATTGGTAGAAGAATCATAAATTTATATTCATGTTAGTGAATTCTGAGATAATCATAATAATAATTCCTTGCTGTGGCTTCCGGAGGAAAACAAGGACCCCGACCGTGTGTAAATGTTCTTACTCCTCTCCTTATTAAACCAGAGAGGGGGAGAGAGGGAGAGAGATGAGACATTTCTGATAGCTGCTGTACCTCTTCTTCTCCTCTTCCATGTTTCTTCTAATTCTGTGACCCACAAACACGTTGACATGATTGGGACGTTGGGCCATGCAGTTTGCTCGTGCACCTAAAATTAACAGACTTAAACTCATGATCAGATTAAGTAGATCCCAAGTCAAGGAGGTCAAATAGGCTTGTCACAGGTTCAAGCTGCTAGCTCTGCCAGTGCCATTATTACTTATGACTCAAATAATCTTGTCATCAGCTCACCTCAAGTATAACGCAGCAACATAATCTTACACAGTGACCACAAGGTTCTCATCTTTGATCAGCTGATCAATGGGTCTGTCTTTAACAAATACTCGAAAGTCATTAGCCAGTGAGCTGTTTTCAGTGATTCTCATTAGCTTATGATATGCAGGCTCTTAGGAGTTGAAGGAGGAGCAATTATATGGAGATAAAATTAATGGATGCCCTCTCCAACTTCCTTTGCCACTTATTCCCCTTGTAGAATTATGAATCGTGGCCTTGAAGCCAGGGAAGTTTTGTCTTTGCCCACCACCACAATTAAGTCTATGCATGCATGTAAAAGTAGTAACTGGCATGAGACAATCAATCTTAATTTTGGCAGGACCCCTAAACTTCTACCTGCCTTTACTGATGAATGATGATGCAACGCATGCGCTCGGTCCCCTCTCAGATCCACATGTATTACTACGGTAGAAGAACCTAAAGACATGCAGTAACTAGTAATATTCTCATTCCATGCATGGTTAAATTCATTTTTTTCTTCCAAAACGAGTTGCGATCGACGAATTATATATGATCACAATTTCGAACGAACGTAGACAGTTGATGACTTCTTAGCAAAAATTCAAATTCGTCAATCAATTACATCAATCAATTTTTGTTGGTCATTATTAATTGATTAATTAAGAGGGAAGGCATTTTTAATACTGTTGAGAGAAGGAGCATCCTATGCGAGCAAGTGAGCGAGACAAGGAGTTTGTTTGCGAGAGAAGAGAGCACACACTTTCCCCTTTACCTTTCTGCCCTTGAGATGCTTCTAAAGGTCTGTATGTCTCTCTCTCTTCCCCCCATGAGAGCACCGTCCCTCCTTAACTTCTTGTCGGTGAGAATAAAGTGTGTTTGCTTGTTCTCTATTATAAGCCTCTCTTTCTCTCTCCACTTTACAACTGCTCCCCAGGGTTCCAATTAACTAAACCCTCCATACAATTAACCACATCAACTGGTTTGTTGAGCTAACTCTCCTTGTGTCGCCATATATATAATTGACCCATCGTTAGATAAATAGAACTGGTGAGTCTTCTCCCACCACCCCATCTTTTTAAGAATATAGAAATAACAATTAGTTGGAGCCTAATTAAAAGTGGTTTTGTCTCATAGATTTCTATATATCAAATAAATACCTAAAGAATAAAATACTCAGAATTTCAAAAACTTTTTTCCCGCTGAAAAGGAAAGGAACTGATTTTTAAGATTTGATTTGTCAATATTTTATTGGACATTTGAGTACAAGAATTCACTGTACAAAAATCTTTTTTCAAGGAAAATAAAAAAAAACAAATGGATAAAGATGAAGCGCCTCTACCATTGAAATTAACCATTGTATTCAACAGGGACAAAATAGAATAAACCAAAAGGAAAGAGGAGAAGAGGAGATAAGGCACCTTCCAATGGGCCCATGAGAGAGAGAGAGAGGAAGTAAAAAGTAGAGGAGATCATCTTGGAAGAAAGCAAATTAAAGCATGCATAGAGTAGAGAACTGAAGAGGTGGCCAAGCAAACGGTTATAAAAGGGAGGGCAAGAGGCTGAGCAACAACTCTTCTACAGACCCCTCCTGATCTCAAGCAACCCTTTGCGCCCGTCCGTCGACGTCTCTTCTCCTCAAACTCGTACTATATATATAGCACATTGTGCTAACTTCAGCTCAGCTCGATCTGTTGATTTGATCAAGAAATATGTCGACCTCCCCGGAAGTAGCACAAGCGTTGCCGGAGTTCTCTCTCCGGCCGATCATCACAGCTAGGACGGTCATCCAGACGACAGAAGACCACGGAAGGACCATGTCTGGCGGCGTCAACGTCGACGAAGAGTGCCGCACCCCGACGTCCGAGGGGAGCAAGCTGCCGTGTGATCCACGGTGCTGCCCGCCGGCACCGAGGAAGAGGCCGAGGAGGACGCTACCGTGCAAGATGAGGCTGTGGACGTCAGAATTGGACTTAATTACAGTTGGGGCTAAAGAATTGGAACAGCTGTTCCAGGCAAGGAACCGAGGGGAATCAGCTGCACCCAGTCGGCTAGCAAAGAAGAGAAGGATTCAGACAGCAATCAGCTGATGGTTCGTTCTTTGTTAGTCGACCTCCAGCTGAAAGGTTTAGTTTAACATGAAGGATTGTGTAATTAACCAGCCAAGTCTTGGTTTATATATATCTTTAATTTCTTCTCCTTATTTGTTATCTCCTTCGTATAGATGGATATATATAGTGTATATGTACTGAAGACAGGTGGTACAATTGCCAATTAGATGTTGGCAAAGTTGGTGTTCTTATTAGTATCTTCTCAATCGCTTCCACTATGATGATAAATATATGTGATCTGCTTTGTAAGATTCAATTCTGTTACTAATGTAGCATGCATGCAGTTACTTATATAGTTTTATTTTAATTGATTGCTGGTCACTCTCTGCAGTGCGGACTCATTAGTTCACCACCGCTCAGTGCACTCTTAAAACTGGGGACCTTTGCATGCGTTTCTTTCTTCTCTTCTCTCTTCTCTGTTACTTTCGGAAGCACCAAAAGATTCATTGTCATGTTTGAACAAAATGTGATGTAACTATCAATCCTCGCTGGTAATGGAGAGCGATTGGAAGGACCGTGTATGGCTGTAGTTTGGCCCTATGCTTAAAAGTCCACCTCTATTTTGTTAGTTGGAGAGGAGATTTTCACGTTTGATGCATGCAGAAAATATAACCAAACTAAGAGAAGTTAACGTAAAAGGGTCTCGTGCAATAAAATAAAATCTAGAATTATGGTAAATTTCTTAGTGGGCGCGCTACGAACATATATGTTTTATACTTCTTTCAGCTTCCAAGAAGCATCAATTATATTGGCCACATATGTTGCAGAAAGTAATGTGCACCGGCAATGACTCGTCTCTTTTTTTTCCCTCTGTCAGTGGCAGTTCCTTGTTCAATAATTGTCACTGTAATTTTCCATGCATGATTGACGGCGGACAATTTAAACATATAAATAATAAGTATATTTAATTCCTCTCTTTTCAATCCATGGTTTGTTTCGTTGTTTACAGTGAATTGTTGAGTTACATTACTATTACTGACGTTCCCAATATGACACTTCTATAAATTCGTCTTCCGTCTTTAAAGCAAGAATATATAGTTTATTACTTAACGTTTTGCCAACTTAGTTACTATAATATTAAACGGCATATTTCTTCTCAAGAGAAAAAAAATCATATGTTTTGTAAATATTTGAATTTTCGGCATTAATGTATTAATTAATTATACATGAGAGAAGGCGTTAGGTGGAATAGTTGCTCTCGAGGGTTTGGATTACACTCTACCATTATTATTATTATTACTTTGGAATGGAACAGGACAAGGGGGGAAGAAGCCACACGGCATACGCAACTCGATCCGTGGCGCGTCTCGCATCCCGCTGACGACCGCACAACACGCGACAGCATGGGGGGCCGACCGTTCACCCGGGGACACGTGGAGTCACGGACCCAGACCAACCACTAACACCTTTGTACTCTTCTCGCTTGGAGACGACAGCGACACGTGCGTGAGTCCAAAATGCCACGCATCACGTTCGGCGTCCCCCGTCCCAGGGAATCCAAGGAACGGATGGGTGAAACTTTTTATTTATTTTCCCATTTCTTTTTAACCTAACCATTTTTCCCAACATTAATTAATCTTAAGCTACAGAATTATACATATATTGTTGTCTTTAATATATACATATATATATTCTGTCATGAACAAATTTATTTTATGATGTCGAATTGTTGAACTTTTTTTGTATATATCTCAAGATAACAAGAAATGGATTAGAAGGAAAAAAAAGAGGAAAGAGATTCGAGAGAATAAGAGAGCTTACGAGGAACGCAACAGCCACCATACCACCTTTCGCATAGTAGTGCAAGCATCTTAGACCGCCGAACCTACTGTTCACAAGCATCGTTACTTAGTTAGCCAGGAATAAAGGGGGTGCATGAGACCAGGAAGCAGGTTAAACTTTGGAAGCGAATCGATCCCTGGAGGTATAAATAAAAAAAAAGGAGGGAGAGTGTGTGAGGGGAACACGGAGAGAGAAAGCAGGGGTCGAATCTTACTGCTGTAAGGGTCTCTCCCTTGGGTTCTCTTACTGCCAACTTGATCGCGGCCACTTTAAAGAGCAAGATGCATGCACATATGCGTGGTTGTATCATATATATGCATCTCTCGTGCTTTTCCACTTCCACGTAGTACAACGTCCAAAACATAGGAAGGGGAATAGAATTAAGAAGGCGACAGGAGAAAAAAAAAAGCATCTGTGTGAGCCGTGCCTGCCTTTACTCCGTGCATGGTGCCCCCACGGCAACTACTATACGTACTACAACTCTACTTCTACTACTACTACTACTAGGCCATGCATGCATGTATCGTCTCTCCTTTAGCCGTGTAACAAATATGCACATTATTAATTTACAGCACCGACAAGTTAATTAACTAAAGGAATAAGATGCAGTACCATATATATACAGACAACCAAATGGAATTAAGGAGGTGTTACAAGTGGTAAAAACCAGAGATAGCTAGCTAGTTTAAGTGTGAGTTTCATGTCGAATAGATTATTAAAATTAGTAGACTCATATTAAATTTTTCATAGTCGTTACTTTGTTGAAAGTTTATTCGTTCTATTTTTTTTTTTTTTGTTTCTTACAACGAGGCACAATATCAATTATAGACTTGGAAAAGAAAAAGGGAAAATGGATTAATCATTCCGGTAGATCGATCCACAAGAATAGTTCGGCCTTTTAATGTGCAATTGTTGGGTTGGCTTTGGATCGATTTGTATTGGTGTCATGTATGTGGACATCATAATGACGGCGCCGTCTCCTTATTTTACGATCGCTGTGCCTGATCTTATGGACTTTCTATCTCTCACATGATCTACCGGGGATTCGCTGTGCGACAAAATCTAATAATAGTTAATTGATGAAACCATCTACGTACTGTGTACATTTGTTTGTAAGTTAAAGTGGTCCTTGTTCTGTTGTTTTTTAATCTCGGTCGAATTAAAATTGGACTTCTTAGCTTTGCGTGGCCAGACTCATTCGTCATATGTATTTGATCGGTGGTCGTTCTTGTTTCTTAAGCATTGGTCTACATCGATATTAACTAATGCATTTCATTTTATAGTTTCCAACATTGTATAAAGTTTTGATCTTTTTAAGGGTCGTTTGGAATGCTTGAATTGAGAGATTAGTTTGTATTGTGTTTGGTTGGAATGGAATTTGATGATGAAGAATAAAGTGATTGATGTGATAGAAAAAAATAGATGTGATATGATGAATTTTTGATAAATTTTGAATTAAGAATAATTATTATAATTATTAAGTATAATTTTATTATTAATTAAAATAAAATTATAAAATAAAAAAATTTTGTGGAAATTCTTGTTAAAAAATATTATTTAAATATAAAATCATTTTTTAAATTAATTATATTTAAATATAAATTCTTGTTAAAAAATATTATTTAATAAATAGTATTATATTAATCCCTTATTAAAATTATTTTATATTTATTAAATTATTTATTTTATAAAATATATGATGTGAGAGAAATAAAAAATAAAAAAGCCGTCACGTCAAATCAAAAGATAAAAAAATAATGTGGCTCCCAATTCTTAAAAAAATGATGGAACCGGATCATGTGACTTCGATTCCATCATATTTGTTTTCGTCTCGGAATCTGATTCCGGAACGGTGTTTAACGAAATCCGACGGAACAAAAGCGCGATTCTCGCCCGATTCCGCAAACAAACAGGGCCTTATAATTAAAGGATTCAATGTTGATGTTTCCTATTTCTTATCTTTTACACCATTAAATTTTCGTCCAATAGTTCATAATTAAAATTTTCAAATAATTTATCACAATTAAATAGAAATTTGACGGTGAAAAAAATAGGAAGAAGATGAGATACGAACGCGTCTTCATTTTTCCCTATAAGAAGTCAAGTACTTAATGCTCTTTCTCGTTACTTAAAAATATGCTCATCAATTAATTAGTTACTTTGAAGCGAGATATTTTCAGGTAATTGAAGAGTCAATTATGTCATGCAAAAAAAAAAAAAAAACAGTAAAGAAATTATATACATGGCAAAGTAGAAGATGAAACCTTTGAGTGGAAAACACCAATAAGATGATTTGAAAACAACAGTACAGGCAAGTGAAAAAGGTATATTAATTATGAGTAGGGGATATGTGAAAACAATTTTAGATATAATATAAGTTATACATTTAACTCTTAGATAAAATAATATATGGGCAGGTGGTGTCCAATAGACTTCAAGTCCTCCGGACGTCTATATCTGTATTGGATTAACATCGACGGATATCAATTTGCACATGAAAATATATTGTGCTACAATTTACACACCAACGATAACGCTTTTAATTTATATACCTCTTTTTTTACCACAGAAGTGTTACTAATTCATTAGATTAAGAAAAGTATCATTCTATAAAATAGAAATTGAATCGGAAATTTTGAAGAGCTAGCAACCTGTAATTGATTGAAAAATCTGGTCTCATTTAACAAGGTACCCAAGGGAAAATGTTTAGGAAAAATTAAGGAAGAAACGAACGCTTATATAGATATTTAGTGGGCTCCATAGATGCTGTATGAAATTATGAAGCCTGAGACCCAATATGTAGAACTCTGGTTCCAGGCCGTAAGGCCTACTAATCTCAGCCCATGTGTTTCTAATTGTGATATAAATAAATTTATTTCTTAGTGTATCATTACAATTACCTTATTTTTTGAGATAGTGATAAATTGATTATCAGATAAAGACAACTAGAGGTGAAACTTTTTCAGTACAAAAAACACACTCATTCTTTTTTGGTCAATTTTTACAATTATAAAAATCATTCTAAAATTATCTTAAAAAATCATCTTCTAGCAAGTAGACTTTTTTTAATCCCTATTATTTTACTAAAATAATATTTTTAAAATATATATAACAAATTAAAATTGATATATTAAATTTTATAATTAAATATAGGATATAATATTAAAACAATTAAGTTAGAGTTATATAATGTGATATTAATATACAAAACTATATAAAAATTATTATAGCAATAAGAGGATTGGTTTCACGCTATTAAAAAAATCGTCCTAATTTCTCCAATTTTGTATTTTGTTAACTCGATTTTTACAGGTGGAACTAGGGTTGTAAGAAAAATTCGACTAACCTGAAAAATCTATCCGACCCGAAAAAATCGAATCAAAAAAATTGAAAATTAGGGGTCCGAATCTAATTTACGGTGATTTTTAATAAATGAAAAACCACCTGCTAAAATTAGACCCCACTCGAAAAAATCATAGGCTCGTGGAGCCCATTTTTTATTTATATAAGTAATACATATGTTATTAATTCTTTTATTATAGATAGAATATTTTTTGTATAAAATTTCATACTTTTCTATCACATTATTAATCTCTAATTTAATAACTTTAAAATTTTAGTAGTGTATTTTATATTTAATATAAAATTATATATTTTTATATTAATTTTATTTTATATATTTTTAAAATATAATTATATAAAAGTAGGACACGAAAAAATCACCTGAGAAAACTAATCCACTAGAGGATGGTTTTTATTTTTTCTAAACAGTTTTAAGGAAATTTTTAATTTTAAAAATAATGATTAATTTTTTTCGATTAAAAATCCGACCCGACCCAAACTAGCTACTTTCACTCTTGCATGGAATAGATTTTTCATATATCATTACACCCCTAGACAACTTAAAAACATACAGAAATTTGGATTTACGTGGAAAAATAATATCAAATGTCCTCCAACTTTAAGGTTTGCTCAACGATCCTCTCCAACTTCACTTTGTAATAGCGATGTCCTCCATTTTTTAACTCGTTTCACCTGATGCCCTCTTTATCTGGTATAGGCGGTCTTCCGATTTCCTATCTACGTGATGTCCACGTGTCCATCTCCTCTCTGATCCTCTACGTAACTAACCATCCGACGTGATAATATTAAAAAAATAAAAAATGCCACGATGACAACAGCGTGAGAGGGAGGTCTCACGATGAGCGAGGTCACAGATAGGAGCTTCCCGTGCGTTGACGAGGGAGAGGGGCCTCCCACCTGCCTCTGCGACTTTGCCTACAAAGGGTTGATGTGAGGCCCCCTCCTCCAATGTCGTCGTAGCAATTTTTTATTTTTTAATATTATCACATCGGATGACTAGTTACGTGGAAGAGAAAGGATGCGACCACGTGCATGCCACGTAGGCGAAAAATCGGGAGATCGCCTATCTCGATTAAAGATGACATCGGGTGAAATGAGTTAAAAGATGAAAGACATCATTGTTATAAAGTGAAGTTGAAGGACATCGCTGTTTCAAAGTGAAGTTGAAGGACATCGCTAAACAGAAGGACATTTAGTGTAATTTTTCCGGATTTATGTGTGCCGTAAACTTTATGTCACATTGAGCTGTCAAGTTAGGAGATGGCTCTGGGCTATTAGCCCGGTACCCAGAGGCCCAATATACATCATATCATACGCTAATTAAAATTTAGAACACGTCTCCTAAAGTTAAACCCCATCAAATACTTAGGTTAAGAAAAACATACGTACGTATGTCCTGGGGGCTTCTCCCCGGGGCACGTCGAGTTATCTTACCATGTATTTTCCTTTTCAACTCACTTTTATACTTAGTTTATTTTCTAAGTGTGATGGTGACAGTTTTGTAATTTGCACTCCAGAAAAGTGCACCCCCGGAGATGGTCCTCCACATCACACATCGCAATTCTACCACCCGAAACGGTGGTATAGTAGGGGAGACCCGCTAGTCCTCCTCCGAAGCGTTGTAATCATTCCTATTTACTCAACAAAGATTTCAAGCTTCCCTAAATCTAGCATCGTGCCTCAAGCGTGGGGTGGCAACCCACAAAAGAGCGTCCCAAAGCGTCCCAAGCGATCGAGCGTTACGCCGAGGTGCCCGTTTGTTCACAAACGCCTCCACCGAAGAAGCGTCCGCTCAGGACCGTGCGTCCCAAAAGTTGTGGCATACAAAAAGTGGCATAAGCAAGCTTCCGCAAAGCGCTCAAAAGAGCTTGCCTAGACGTTGGGCACGTCTAGGCGCCGCACGGGTCGGTCGAGCGAAAAACGACCCCGTGACAAGTTGGTATCAGAGCATCGTTTCTGGGACCGCTCAAGTTGGCGTTCGGCGATCAAGGTGAAATGACGTCGAACTCGGAGATGACGAATGAACCCGTCGCACCGGAGAAGGGCCGCCAGGATCGAGGGCGCGCCCGCTCGAAGGACACCATGTCCGCCTTCGAGCAACGCCTCGGCCAATTCCAATTGGACGTGGGCGAGATGCAAGACCAACTCGCAACGCACGAGCGGGAGTTGGAGAAGACCGTGGATCTTGCCACGGTGCGGGAAGAGATAGCGCCGTTGTATACGCGTCTCGAGTCCATGGAAGCGACAATCATGGACATGCGGGAGACCTTGGACAATGGTCTCTCAAACATGCGGTTTGAAATGGAGCAAGAGTTCCAGACCTTCCGGGAGGAGCTCAAGCGACGCTATGGAACGGGCGGCGCCCCGAGGCGCCCCCCCGCATGAGGCAAGAATTGATGTGCCAAAGCCGAGGCCCTACAAAGACGAGCGGTCGGCAAGGGAGATTAATGACTTCCTGTGGAACGTCCGAAGGTACATGGAGGTCTTGGACGTGACGTCCGAAGTGAGGATGGTGAAGACCGCATCCTTCTACTTGCAAAATGCGGCGAGTCTATGGTGGCGGTGCCATTGCGACGACGTGGAGCGTGGCATTGTGGGTCCCATTGAGAGGTGGGACGACTTCAAGAGGCAGCTTATCAACTACTTCTGCCCTGTCAAGTCGGGACTAGAGGCCAAGATTGCGTTGTTCAACATTTGCCAGAAGGGCACGTTGAAGGAGTACGTGAAAGAGTTCACCGAGCTCCGCCTACAGAATTCCCAAGTGGACGAAGACACGTTGTTGGCGGTCTTCGTGAAGGGTTTAAAGCCATGGGCTAGGACGGAGTTGGAGCGACGAGATTGCCCCAACCTCCGCTCGCTAGTCGCCGCTGCTGAATCGCTCGTGGAGTACGTCAAAGCGAGCACTCCACCACCAAAGCCCTCGGGCAAGGGCAATGGTGGGGGAGAGAAGTCCAAGTCACAAAGAGGCAAGCCGCACTATCAGGACAAAGGCAAAGGACACCAAGACGGGAAGTCCAACAATGGAAGATTCAAAAGGGACGAGAAGCCGCCAAAGCCTTGCTACATTTGCAAGGGTCCACATTGGACGAGCGATTGTCCGCAAAAGATGACAGTCAACGCAATGTATTGCCCAGACGAGAAGAAAAAAGAGAAGGAAGAGGCATGTCTCAGCTCGATGCACGTCCTCAGCGCCATCAACGCCTCGAAGGGTCCTTCATCGGCTGCGCGACTTTATGCGGATATCGAGTTGAACGGGCAAGTCTTCAACGCCCTCATTGACACGGAAGCATCGGAGTTGTTCGTATCAGAAGTGGCCGCCAAGAAGCTAAAGCTGCCACTCCAGAAGACTAACGCCACGTTCAAGACGGTGAACGCGAAGTCTATCTCGACCACAGGAATTTCTCTTGGAGTGAAGGTTCACATCGGCAAGTGGTCGAGAAGCTTCGACGTGACGGTGGCACCAGTGGATGACTACGAAGTGGTGGCGGGCATCTCTTTTCTGCGACACATTGCTGCATGTGTCATCCCGCTCACGATGATTATCTTCGATCCCAAGGGACCTTACAATGTCCCTGTGAGGTCAGGCGGAGACCTCAAACAGAAGACCCTCTCCGCCATGCAAGTGGCGAAGGGGTTGCGCAAACAAGAGCACACCTTCCTGGCGACCGCCATCTTGGAAGATCCGGGGCCCTCCACTCCAACACCTTCCAAAGTCCTTGAAACCCTTGAGGATTTTGCGGACGTCATGCCCCCGAAACTCCCAAAGCGGTTGCCTCCGAAGCGTGAAGTGGACCATGTCATCGACTTGGTCCCAGGATCCAAAGCCCCACATGGAGTCCCCTATCGGCTCGCTCCGTCGGAACTCGCAGAACTCCGTAAGCAACTCACCGAACTATTGGATGCAGGATATGTTCGGCCTTCAAAATCTCCATATGGCGCCCCGGTTCTCTTCCAGAAGAAGCATGACGGTTCCCTCTGGATGTGCATCGACTACCGGGCGCTCAACAAGCTTACGGTGAAGAACAAGTACCCCATCCCCTTGATGGCGGATTTGTTCGACCAACTTGGCGGTGCAAGATGGTTTACCAAGTTGGACCTTCGTTCGGGCTATTGGCAAGTCCGGATCGCGGAGGAGGATGTGCAGAAGACGGCGTGCGTAAGAAGATACGGCTCCTACGAGTTCCTCGTGATGCCATTCGGCCTCACCAATGCCCCGACGACCTTCTGCACTCTCATGAATAAGGTATTGCAGTCATTCCTTGACATGTTCGTGGTTGTGTACCTCGACGACATCATGATCTACAGCCGCACCTTGGAGGAGCATATCGAGCACATTCGGCAAGTGTTCGAGGTGTTGCGGCAGAACGAGCTCTACGTCAAGTGGGAGAAGTGTGCCTTCGCTCAACTGGAAGTACACTTCTTGGGACATGTCGTCGGAAGTGGGAAGTTGAAGATGGATGGCGCGAAGATTCGGGCCATCGTGGAGTGGGAACCGCCCAAGCGGGTTCCCGATATGCGTTCGTTCCTTGGCCTGACGAACTACTATAAGTGGTTTGTCAAGGGGTATTCACATGTGACGACCCCTTTGACGAATCTCCTCCGGAAGAATGTGAAGTGGGAGTGGACGCCGACATGCCAGGAAGTGTTCGACACCCTCAAGAGGGCCACGACGGAGGAACTGGTGCTCATCCTGCCAGACCACATCAAGTCCTACGAGGTACAGACAGATGCTTCTGACTATGCCATTGGAGGAGTTCTTATGCAGGAGGGGCATCCCGTGGCGTTCGAGAGTCGCAAACTCAACGACACGGAGCGGCGCTACGCCGTTCAGGAGAAGGAGATGACCGCGGTGATTCACTGCCTTAGAACATGACAGCACTACCTTCTCGGGTCGCGATTTCATATCAAGACGGACAACGTCGCGACAAGTTACTTCGAGACACAGAAGAAGCTCTTGCCGAAGCAAGCAAGATGGCAAGATTTCATGGCGGAATTCGACTATGTCCTGGAGTACAAACCTGACAAGACGAATGTCATTGCTGACGCCCTCAGCCGACGCGTGAAATTGGCGGCCATGAGCTCCTCTCAGGCCGACCTCATCGAGAGGATCAAGAAGGGATTGGAGTCGGATCCCACGGCAAAGAACTTGTTCGAGCAGGCAAAGGAGGGTAAGACACGCCGCTTTTGGGTGGAAGATGGGCTGATCCTCACCAAGGAACGTTGCATATACGTTCCACTCTTCGACAACTTGCGGCGCACTATCATGCAAGAGTGCCATGACTCCAAGTGGGCGGGACATCCGGGCATCCGCCGCACTTTGACACTCATCGAAGACAACTACTTCTGGCCAAGGATGGATGACGACATTGAGGCCTTCGTGAAGACATGCCTTGTTTGCCAGCAAGACAAGAACCTCAATCAAGCGCCCGGCGGACTTCTGGAACCCTGCCTATCCCAGAGCATCCATGGAAGGATGTCTCCATGGACTTCATCACGGGCCTGCCCAAGTCTGAAGGGGCAGATACCATCATGGTGGTCGTCGATCGGTTCTCCAAGTATGCCATCTTCGCCGCCGGCTCCGCAAGTTGTCCTGCTACTGAAGCTGCGGAGTTATTCATGAAGCATGTAGTGAAGTATTGGGGCCTACCACAAAGCATCGTCAGCAATCGGGATGGGCGATTCGTTGGCAATTTCTGGAAGGAATTGTTCAAGATGATGGGCTCCAACCTGCATTTCTCGACATCACTTCATCCTCAAACCGACGGCCAAACCGAGAGGGTGAATTATATTCTGGAGATCTACTTGCGGCACTACGTGAGTGCCAATCAGAAGGACTGGGCGAAGCTACTCGACATCGCGCAATTCTCCTACAACCTACAACGAAGCGAGTCGATCAATCGGAGTCCCTTCGAGATAGTGACGGGGCAGCAACCTCTGACGCCCCAGGCCGTCGCCATTTCTTATGGTGGCAAAGTCCCCGCCGCTCACCGCATGGCGACGGAATGGCATGAGCAGAACGACATGGCGAGAGCATGTTTGCACAAGGCATCGAAGCGCATGAAGAAGTGGGCGGACACCGCCCGATGGGACGTCAACTTTGAAGTTGGAGATTTGGTCCTGGTGAAGCTAGTCCAATATCTTGGGCTAAGTGGGAAGAATCTGCACAAGGGCCTCGTTAGGCGTTACGAGGGCCCCTTCAAGATCCTGAAGAAGGTAGGCAAGGTGGCATACAAGTTGGAGCTCCCGCCTCAGATGCAACAACACCCCGTCTTCCATGTCAGCCTACTCAAGCCTTCCGTTGAAGACACTGAAGATCCTGGGCGTGGGGTTTCAGACCGCGCCCCGTCGGCCATCCGTCAGTAGTTTACTGATCAAGTTGAAGAAGTACTCGCCGTCCGCACGAAGAATCGGAAGAAAGAGTATCTTGTTCGATGGAGCGAAAGACCGGACGCCGACACAAGTTGGGAGACAGCCGAAGACTTGTGGCAGTTCAAGCAGAAGATTGAAGAATTCCAAGCCATAGCTCCAGGGACATCGCTGACTTGAGTGGGGGAGAATGTCCCGGGGGCTTCTCCCCGGGGCACGTCGAGTTATCTTACCATGTATTTTCCTTTTCAACTCACTTTTGTACTTAGTTTATTTTCTAAGTGTGATGGTGGTAGTTTTGTAATTTGCACTCCAGAAAAGTGCACCCCCGGAGATGGTCCTCCACATCACATGTCGCAATTCTACCACCCGAAATGGTGGTATAGTAGGGGAGACCCGCTAGTCCTCCCCCAAAGCGTTGTAATCATTTCTATTTACTCAACAAAGATTTCAAGCTTCCCTAAATCTAGCATCGTGCCTCAAGCGTGGGGTGGCAATCCACAAAAGAGCATCCCAAAGCGTCTCAAGCGATCGAACGTTACGCCGAGGTGCCCGTTTGTTCACAAACGCCTCCACCGAAGAAGCGTCCGCTCGGGACCGTGCGTCCCAAAAGTTGTGGCATACAAAAAGTGGCATAAGCAAGCTTCCGCAAAGCGCTCAAAAGAGCTTGCCTAGACGTTGGGCACGTCTAGGCGCCGCACGGGTCGGTCGAGCGAAAAACGACCCCGTGACACGTACGCGTGTATATATATATATACCCGTCCTGACACATAATTTTTAATTATTTTACATTCAAAAAAATTGAGACGATTTTTAAAATTAAAAAAACCAGAGAAACCCGATAGATACCTACATAATTAAATATTTATAAAATATATATTGATATTATATTTTTAATATTTATAATATATAAAAACTTACTCAATAAGAATATTATTTATCCTACGATATGCATAAAAGATTAATGCCATAAATAGCAGTATTACAATAATAGCATGTGAATGTCGTTAATTTATGAAATAAAACAATTTTATATCATTATGTTTTTATAAATATAAAACGTATAAAATATAGGGATTGGAAAAAACTGATGAAACCTTTTTAGTTTTAAAAACTTAATCAAAATATATAAGATGATTTTTTAACGCAAAAATTCACCCAATTCGTACTAATTTCATCCCTAAATGCTTTCTCTCTCCATCTCCAACACACGCGAGCAATGTTGGACAGCCCGATGACTAATCAAATCGAATTAATGCTAATGACCTTATGAACGATGGATTTAGATCCCCAAAAGAAAGTTATTTATGGACGGAGACAAAAATATGTGTCAATATCGATTTTTCTCCGTGTACAAAGGATTCTATGGTTCCACCAATTAAGTTCAAACTATAAGAAAGATAACAATAATATGTTGAATCAATTAGCACTGAGTTGCAAGCAGTCCAATTGTTTCTCATCAAGATAAGGAGCCTGAGTTGAAGCAAATTAAAACTATAATAACTGAAAAAAATATAAAATATAAATTCAAAATTATAAAACCAACAACAATAGTCCATAATGCAGCCCATTAGCATAATATGCTCTAAATCTAGGCAATAAAAAATTTAGATGTCCTAAGCTCACTCAAGCCCCTCATTTCCTCTTCCTCACTTCTCTCTCTTTTCCCCCAAGCATCCTCCAACCAGCAAGAGCAAGGGAGCTCCAGCAGCCCCTTACTATCAAGAATCAAAGATTCTCTCATTTCTACATTAGTTTTGATTTCCAACGACATTTCCTTATCTTCTTCTCCTATCGGTTGCTTCGTAGGTGGAGAACGATAAGGGGAGGACAACCATCGGTGACCGGACTGATTTCAAACAAGAATCAATCACGAAAAGAGGTGGGTGAATTCGAATTTCCCCTGCATAACCTAAATAGGATTAGGTTAGAATGGTATGCTTATGGCCAAATGGAAAGATTGAATGAAATGAAGTGTTTGATTGCATTATTAATGTTTGATCTCTGATTTGTGCTTCTCTGTGACTATGAATGTGTTTGTATCATTCCTCCATGTTTAGATGACTGTTTATAGGCCGTGATTACATTTAGGATTGAAAATCTGATTTTTGTCTGAATATGTTTTTACGCCGATTGGTCGACCGATCCAGAAATATCGGTTGACCTATAATACCGATAGAGATCGGTCGGTCGATCATTCCTTTCGAGCCCCATAGGTCGGTCGACCGGCCGACTGAGGCCATTGTACAGACCAGGCAACATCGGTCGGCCGATCCAGAGATATTGGTCGACCGGTGCCCAGGAGATGGTTGACCGAGACTCATTGAATGGAATCAGACCCATCGGTCAACCGATCCAGAGATATCGATCGACCGATGTTAAGAAATCGATCGACCGATCAGAGAGAACCGGTCGACCAATCCTTAACCTAGATTTCATTTTGGTTGCTGATTGATCCAAATTCTTTCCATGATTGTGATATGCTATTCCCTATTGATTTTATTATTGCATGACTGAATCATTTGTCTTCTTATAGATATGTCCAGTGATCCAATCCTCTTATAGAATGAAAGAATGATGAATCGATAAAGTGATTAAAGTAAGAAAGATAAAATGATAAAGAGAGGGTGGCCAGCCCACGCTAAGTGCTTATAGTGAAGGGTCATTCCTTTTGCCATGCCTTGATCATCCATTGGTTGCACAAGGCTGTATTATTTTGCTCGGCATAAAACTCTAAAAGGTAAAGATACTTAAAGATACTAAGACTAATAAAAGTACAAGAATAAAGAGTATGTACAAGTGATAAGAGTATGATGATGATAAGTGAAGCATGATTATTAATCCAGTATGATTATGGTAACCTTTCATGATTATATGATCCATGATTTCTTTTATCCATTGATATATCAAATCGTATGATCTTATGCTTTCTACTTGATCTTGATATAAGTGATTACTGATTCTGATTAATTCTATTTATTATTATTCATTGAGTACCATATGGATCCCCACTAGGCTGTATAGCTTACGGGATGACCTCCTCCCCTGTGTTGATTTTCACAGGGCCAGATCAGTGATAGTGTTGAGATCTTGTGCCGCGACCAGCTCGGACGATAATAAAGCGCATGAACTGACAAAGGGGCTTAGTTATCTTTTCTCTATTTTTCGCATTTATGAACTTGGATGTAATTCATTCTTATTATGGAGATTTTGTAGTTCTTTGAGACTTCTGCTACTATGATATTTCTATTTTCTCTTTTTATTCCTATTGCTGACATATTATCATTTTAATTGAGAATTAATCAATTGTTAATTAAAATTAATATTTTTTATAACGCCATCAAAGAGATTCTCCCAGCGTTAACGTTACAAAAACTTTCTCCCAACAGCACAGTGAAGTTATGTTCTTCTCTCGCGCACGCGCGCTCTCTATCTCTTTCTTTTTTGCTTTTCTTTCACCTCAATTTCTCATCCATGATTGCAGAACCATATATAGAGCATGTAAAGCTGCATCACACTCGCACGATCTGCCAGATATGCATGTCAACGTGCCTGGAGTGTTGGAAAACGCCGTAGAGTTCGGAGGGGCCGAGTGTATTTACTTGCTCTGCTCTGCTGCATTCTAACACCAGTTGGACTTGGGTTTATTAATTGTTGGAGTACTCGACGCATATATATAGATATACATATATATATATATATTATTGGAGGTTCATAATTTATTGACCCACTTGGCATGCCATGCCATGGGGAAGAAGTCGAAGTGTGCAAACGAACAATTGGTTGTATTGCCGGGTCATCACAAGTTCCAGTCAAAGACGTATCGGCAACAGGTTAATAATTTCGTTAATATAATTCCATTGTTATTCACCTGTTTTCTTTTTTCAACTGGAAGCATTACTTACTCCTGTTCCGGATTACAAAGATAATTTTCAACGTTCATAAGAAATTATAAACATGATGTTCACGGGCGGTCCTACATTGTCATCTATGTGGTCAATTGACCTCATAATATCTCATGTTTATTAGCTAGTTATAATATATATATATATAGCTATTTGATGCATGCAAAATATAACATATTTTAGTTAATTATTTTAATGAAATTTTCTATAATTTGATCATGGCATGCATCATTTTTAGTCACTTCTAATCATAATTTCGGATTTATCAATTTTAATTATTAAAATCACTGAATATTTTAATTGTGGATGGATTAACTATATTTTGATAATTATTTGCAGAAAAATTCGAATCTCGGCCGAAATTCAAAGAAATTATTTCTTACGGCCGAGATTTGGCTTTACACCCAAGTCGTTACGGCTAACATTTGAAGGCGTAAAGATAAAATGTTTTTATCTTTTGGGCGTAACAGGAGAAGTCCTTCCTTACGGCCGAAGTCTCGTCCTTCCTTACGGCCGAAATTCGGAGGCGTAATGGCATGAAGATGAAGGGCGTAACAAGATAAAAATGAGTTTATCTTTGGGCGTAACAAGACATTTGAAGGCGTAAAGATAAAAGGATTTTTTATCTTTTGGGAGTAATGGAAAGGAGTAAAGATAAAATATTTTCATTACGGCCGAGACTCGAAGGGAGTAAAGATAAAAATGATTTATCTTTGGGCGTAATGATAAAATGATTTATCGCCGAGTTTATCTTATAAATTTAAAGTTAACCGTACGATGTTACGGCCGAGATCAAATTGAAGGCCGTCCGCACCCTATAAATACGTGAAGAATCCATCGTTTCAATGTGTGCTCTGAAGTTCAGGTTTCTTTCACAGAGAGTCGTGAGCTCTGCAGGCTACGACCAAGAGGAGAGAGGTGCGACGGCTGGAAGTTGATCGCGACCCTGATCAAGTCCGAGAGGCTGCCCGACTGTCTGCCCAATTCGAGAGCTCTACTTCTATTTTGGGTGTAATCCTTTCGATTATTATTGTTATTTTGTTATTTTCTCTCCAGAATTTCTAGGATGAACTCCATATTTTTATTTATTTCATTTTTTAGAGATTATTATTGAAGGGAAACTATTTGGACCCTATATTATTTGTTTTAATCTTTTCTGATCAATTAGTTAATTGTGCTTAATGCTTTTGATTTAATTATTTGGATTTCTGAGTTGAGTACTTACCAGTTTGTGGATTATTTAATTTCAGAATTCATTAATTAAATTAATTGATTTTATGTGAAATTAATAATTGACATAAATTTGATAACTAGTGTGTGGAGAATCAAGTTTATGTGGTCTATTAATCTAACCAGTTTGTGGAGTGATTAATAGTCTAGGATTTTCATATTAATGCATCTTAATTTTAATCTTATCTGACGAATACCAGTTTGTGGGACTTTAGGTTTGATTAAATTTAAGATAGTTTGATTTACCGGATTAAATAACAGAATTACCAGTTTGTGGACTCTGTGATGTTAATCTTGTAAATTAATAACTTGGGAAAATTCCTAATCCATCTTTAAAGATTAAATTTATCTTTTTCGGTTCAAATATTTATCCTGATCTATTTTCATCCTAAGGCCTAACTTCAACACCATTATTTTATCTTTATCTTATTTTCCTTATTTTATTTCATAAAACCTCTTTCCAAAAATCCATGTTTTTCCTCTCTTATTAATTTATAATTTCAGATATTGAATTAATAATATTCCTCGTAGGTTCGACACTCTTACTCCTATTACTATATTACTTGAGCGACTAGTGCACTTGCTAGCAAATTTTATTGTTACAAATACAACGCATCAAGTTTTTGGCGCCGTTGCCGGGGAATATTTTATTAATTAATTTCTGATTTTTATGAATTATTAGGAGATGTAAATAAATTGTAAATAATTCTTTATAAATATGTATTAATTGTTTTAATTATTTTTGTGAATAAACTAACATTTTTTTCTTTTGCAGATAAAGGTCACAACATTTTTTTTATTTATCTACTTTCGGTTTAAAATCCGACGCTGATTGGATTTTTCCAAATTACATTGTCGACTTATGGATTTACGACTTTAATTTGAAATGTCGGCTTTATTAATTTTACGGCCTCGCAATGAATAATTTCTGAATTCTAAACTTTCAATCTTCACGGCCGTAATATTTTTATCCGAACGTTGTTTTTACGCCATGAGTAATGGATATTGATTTGACTTGTTACGCCCGGTTTATCGATGGTTTAAATTTTTTACGCCCTATTCGAATCAGTTTTCATTCTCGGCCGTAACATTTTAATTGTTTAAACTCTTCATATGATTTCGTTGTTTTACGACCGTAAGGAATTGCTTAATTCATTTTCGGCCGTAATGATTCAATTTTCGACATTTGAGTTTTATTCGAAATTATTTCGGCCGAAACCCTATTTTTCTTTACGGCCTCGTGTTGACATCATCTCGGCCGAAGTGACCTCATTGACGATTTAATCTTTTTACGGCCGAAATGATCTCATGTTTCATTTTTACGGCCGAGAATTAATCTCATGGTTTTACGGCCGTAAAATTTCTGAACACTTGTTTTTTTTACGCCATCTTCCGACCCCAATTTATTTGTGATTATTTTTTTTTCATTCTCGGCCGTAACATTATAATAGTTTGAACTGTTGATTTGACTTTGTTTTGACCGAAGCGATTTAGTTTGTCTCGGCCGTAATGGATCATCCGACATGGATTTTACTCCTTTTCGGCCGATTTATATGTGTTGATGTTTTACCTCTCATTGTTTTACGGCCGATATGAACTATAATCTTTGTCGGCCGTAATGATTCATTTGGCAACATTTCATTCAATTTTTTTCGGCCGAGATAATTCATCACCATGCTAATTTTTACGCCTTCACGTTGAATCCTTTTGACACTGTTTCAATATTTTTACGGACGAACGAGACTCGGATTAATTACTAATCTAATTTCGGCCGTAAATCTATTTCTCAATTACGGCCGATCAATCTTATTTCTTTTCAGTATATTAATCTTATTTCTTCTCTGAAAATAATTTTTGATTATTTCTGATTATAAAATCTGATTATTTCTGAAAATAATTTAATAAAGTTTTTGAAAATTAATTTTAATGACGAATTTTCAAATTCTATCGTGCCGAAAGACTTTATTAGTAAAAAACTCATTTTTCTGACCTATTATCTGAATTTCTTTCTTCTTGTATATATTTTCTTTTATTCTTTTATCTTACTGAAAATTGGTTGTTGCAGGTACTAATTGAAAATTAAAACACAACCAATCCTGGAATCTTCTGATAAGCGCACTAGAAGTTCAAATCCACTGTTGGAATTTGATCCTGAGATTGAAAGAACATATCGTCGATTACGAAGAAATATAAGAAAAATGGCGGAACAAGCACGCGACAATCGGAGACTGGAGCAACAAAATGAACTGGTTCCACCACATAATAATCGGCGAGAAGATGAAGCAGAACTTTCTATGAGAGAATATGTCTCGGCCAGATACAGTGACCGAGAATCATGCATCGTGCTGCCTGATATTAACGCAAATAATTTTGAGATAAATCCCGCAATCGTGAGGATGATACAAGCATCCCAATTTGGAGGAGGATTTCATGAAGACCCTCACGATCACCTTGATAAATTTCTTGCTACTCTGAGCACCTTTAGAAATAATAATGTTTCTTCTGAAGTTATTCGTTTATTATTATTTCCTCAATCTTTACGTGACAAAGCTTCCACTTGGTTTAAAACTTTGCCTGCAGGATCGATTCATTCTTGGTTGGAGCTGGTAGAAAAGTTTGTTGGAAAATATTGTCCACCACAAAAGGCAGGCAAATATCGAAGGGAGCTGAGGGCATTTGTTCAAGACGATAACGAGACGTTATATGAAGCCTGGGAACGATATAAGGAACTGCTGGCCAGAGTTCCTGACAATAGAATTCCAAAGTGGCAAGTGATGGAAGATTTCTATCATGGATTACGACCCGCAGATCAAGACAAACTCGATCAATCAACAGGAGGGACAGTACTGGGATCTAAACGTCCTAGTGAGATACAAGATATAATTGAAGTTGTAGCCCTCAAGTCGAGCCAAGAAAGGAGACCACCTCGCCGAACTCATGATGTACATGCTACACAAGGAATACAATCTTCAGAAATAGTGGCTCAGCTGGAGTCACTTAATCAAAAATTCGAGCAGATGATGTCACTAATGGGAAATTCTAGCAATTATAGCCCTACAGGTAACACTTCAGATTCAAATCAAATTGAAAATGCTAACTTTATTTTCAATCCATTTTACAGGAACAACGATTATGGATGGAGACATAATCCGAAGTTTGCCTATAATCAGAACCAAGGCCAATCTTCTGGTCCATCAAAAGATTATATACTGAAAAGGCAATCTGACACTCCCCAACATCAATCATCAAATCATATGCAGGAGATGATGGCACAGATCATAGACACAATGCAAGCATTGCAGAAGAATATGGAATCTAGAGCCACGAGTCAGGATGCATCAATTCGAAATCTGGAAAGACAACTGGGACAGATGGCGGCACAACTAACTGGACGTACACCGGGCTCTCTCCCAAGTAACACAGAGAAAAATCCAAGAGGGGAAGAGCAAAATAGGCCTTGATTTTCATCAGAACTAAGTCAAGCTGACGACTATAAATCAGAACTATTTCTATCCTTTTTATTTTTATTTTTATTTTATTTTATTTTTTTTTCATTTTTTTTATTTTATTTTATTTTTTTTAGATTAGTCTAATTAATTTTTAATTAATATCTTAGTTTCGATGATAGTTTTATTTTTAATTAGACATTTATTTTATTATGGAGTCATTTAATTTAATTAGTATTTAATGTTTTGTAAGGAGAGACCTCGGACAATCGGCCAAGCTCTTACGACATGACCCTTCACGTTGGAAAGGTAAGTTTACGCCCGAAGTTTCATCTATAAATTTTGACCCTTTCCACATCTTTACAGATCTAAATCTTCGGCTGAGCTTTACTTCTTACGGCCGAGGTTCTTCATCGACTTACGGACGAACGAAAAGCCATTACGGCCGAAGTCTCAAACGCCAACCGCCGATCCTTACGCCCAAAGTGCCACCACCTGTTCGTTACGGCCGGTCTTCCACCGCACACCGACATTTATTATGGCCGAGCCTCTTCCCCTTACGGCCGAAGTTTCACCATTACGCCCTGTGCATTACGGCCAAGCTTCCACGCCGATTTCGTCTTACGACCGAAGAACCGACACTGTCACCGCCGCTTCCTTACGCCCAAAGTGCCACCACCTACTCCTTACGGCCGAAGTTTCACCATTACGGCCAGTTTCTTACGGCCGAGATTGCACGGCTGAGATCTTCATCAACAAAATTTTGCGGCCAAGACTCATCATTATCGGTCGAGATCCATCAATTATCGGCCAAGATCTCCTCTCACCGACACCTTCATCGATATATATATATTGAGGCCGAGCATCTCTCCACCAACAATAAATCCGGTTGTATCTTTTCCCTTTTCTTTATTTTCGTTTCTTTAAATTTTCCTTTTTATTGAGTATGTATCACTTTCCCTTGCTGGCTTAACACTGAGGACAGTGTCTAGTTTAAGCTTGGGGGAGTTTGCATTTCACGCATTGCATGTTTCTTTCTGTTTATTTGCTTATGTTTGCATCTATTTATAAAAAAAAAATTGAAAATTTTTGAAAATTTTCTAAAAAAATACCATTGCATGCATTTATTTTTGCTACCATCTAACAAACTCTTGTCTTATTGTTTTAATTATCTTTTTAGTAGAAGTTCAAAGACATGTCGTTAATTGATGAAATTTGAATACTTTTCTTTCTTATCACTTGCTATTTTAGTATCAAACTTATGGACTATGTGCCTATGCTAAGTAGAATTATGAATGACTAGACGACAAAATCATATTCATGCCTTTTTATTTCTTTTAAGTCTTGATAATAGTAGCCTCCTTATTGACCATATCAAGTACTTTTTGAGCTTATAAAAATTGAAAATGAATAAAAAAGAAGGGTTAGTTAAACCCCAACAAATAATTATGCTAAAAAAAAAAGTTGAATAAAGTTATGTGTAGGTACAAAAGTGTTATCCGGAACCAAGGTGTGTTCGGGTAATTAGATCCGTAGGGGTTCATGCCTGGCGACCTAAGGGCAACTGCTCTGGGATCCGTCGATCGAAAACCTGCTACATGGACCATCTTGTGGAATATGGAGAAGCACAGGAGTACTGAACCATGGCTAAGTTCGAACTCTTCATTCAGAACCTTGATTGTTCGGGCAAGTAAACTCGAGGGGTGCTTTATCACCTGGTGCCCTAAGGTCTTCTGGTCTGGGAGTCATCAGTCTAAAGCCCGCTACATGGACTTCCTTGTGCAATCCTGCTTGAAGATTAGAACTTTTAAATGATTAAAAATGAAAAGAAAAAGTTTTAAGCTCAATTAGTACTTATGTGTTCAATATCAATGCTATTATTTGATAGACAATTTATTTTTTCAAGGCTGAATTTGAGATTGTTTAAATTTGTGTAGCATTCAGAACTTCTATGAAGCTAAGTGCATGGAAAATGATAAGATACTAAGTAGTAGGTGTGCAGATGAATTGTGTGAGAAAATTAATCAGTTGACAATGTGGAGGCTACGATGGAACTTTCTTGAGCCTTGCTTTGAATTTTTGCTTGAGAACAAGCAAGACTTTAAGCTTGGGGGAGTTTGATGCATGCAAAATATAACATATTTTAGTTAATTATTTTAATGAAATTTTCTATAATTTGATCATGGCATGCATCATTTTTAGTCACTTCTAATCATAATTCCGGATTTATCAATTTTAATTATTAAAATCACTGAATATTTTAATTGTGGATGGATTAACTATATTTTGATAATTATTTGCAGAAAAATTCGAATCTCGGCCGAAATTCAAAGAAATTATTTCTTACGGCCGAGATTTGGCTTTACACCCAAGTCGTTACGGCTAACATTTGAAGGCGTAAAGATAAAATGTTTTTATCTTTTGGGCGTAACAGGAGAAGTCCTTCCTTACGGCCGAAGTCTCGTCCTTCCTTACGGCCGAAATTCGGAGGGCGTAATGGCATGAAGATGAAGGGCGTAACAAGATAAAAATGAGTTTATCTTTGGGCGTAACAAGACATTTGAAGGCGTAAAGATAAAAGGATTTTTTATCTTTTGGGAGTAATGGAAAGGAGTAAAGATAAATATTTTCATTACGGCCGAGACTCGAAGGGAGTAAAGATAAAAATGATTTATCTTTGGGCGTAATGATAAAATGATTTATCGCCGAGTTTATCTTATAAATTTAAAGTTAACCGTACGATGTTACGGCCGAGATCAAATTGAAGGCCGTCCGCACCCTATAAATACGTGAAGAATCCATCGTTTCAATGTGTGCTCTGAAGTTCAGGTTTCTTCCACAGAGAGTCGTGAGCTCTGCAGGCTACGACCAAGAGGAGAGAGGTGCGACGGCTGGAAGTTGATCGCGACCCTGATCAAGTCCGAGAGGCTGCCCGACTGTCTGCCCAATTCGAGAGCTCTACTTCTATTTTGGGTGTAATCCTTTCGATTATTATTGTTATTTTGTTATTTTCTCTCCAGAATTTCTAGGATGAACTCCATATTTTTATTTATTTCATTTTTTGGAGATTATTATTGAAGGGAAACTATTTGGACCCTATATTATTTGTTTTAATCTTTTCTGATCAATTAGTTAATTGTGCTTAATGCTTTTGATTTAATTATTTGGATTTCTGAGTTGAGTACTTACCAGTTTGTGGATTATTTAATTTCAGAATTCATTAATTAAATTAATTGATTTTATGTGAAATTAATAATTGACATAAATTTGATAACTAGTGTGTGGAGAATCAAGTTTATGTGGTCTATTAATCTAACCAGTTTGTGGAGTGATTAATAGTCTAGGATTTTCATATTAATGCATCTTAATTTTAATCTTATCTGACGAATACCAGTTTGTGGGACTTTAGGTTTGATTAAATTTAAGATAGTTTGATTTACCGGATTAAATAATAGAATTACCAGTTTGTGGACTCTGTGATGTTAATCTTGTAAATTAATAACTTGGGAAAATTCCTAATCCATCTTTAAAGATTAAATTTATCTTTTTCGGTTCAAATATTTATCCTGATCTATTTTCATCCTAAGGCCTAACTTCAACACCATTATTTTATCTTTATCTTATTTTCCTTATTTTATTTCATAAAACCTCTTTCCAAAAATCCATGTTTTTCCTCTCTTATTAATTTATAATTTCAGATATTGAATTAATAATATTCCTCGTGGGTTCGACACTCTTACTCCTATTACTATATTACTTGAGCGACTAGTGCACTTGCTAGCAAATTTTATTGTTACAAATACAACGCATCACTATTTCTAATAATATGATTATCTAAGATCCACTAAAATATTAACTAATAAAATAACTTATCATAATAACTATCAAGAAAAATAACCTTTAATGACCAACTATTAGTGTTCTGGCAAAAACAATGACTATCATAAATAGTCAATAATGTACAAAAATAAATATAGACATGATTAAATATATCATTAACGAAAGATAAGAATGTTCATCTTAAAAAAATATATTTTGATTGTTAAAATTAATTATTAATGATCTTTTAAATTTGTCGTGATTAATTATAGGCTTGACAGGATAAAACTGAAACCCTCACATCCGAACTCATTTTTCCTCTCCTCTCTTTTCACTTCATTTCTCCTCTCGGCTGTTCGACGGCTTCTCTTCTTCGGTTTTTCTTCTTCTCTTTTCCTTCTTTCTCTTTTCCTCTTCGATTTTTGCACTTCTCTTTTCTTTCTCTCTCTTTTCCTCTTCGGTCGTTGCTCCTCTCCACTGTCCGATGGCGACGAGCAACCACTGACTCCGGCCTGACCTTGCGCCTATCCCGCCGACCGCGCCGACCCCCGCAAACCCCCGGCCAGATTTTCGGGCACGTCGACCTCGTGCCAACCTCGTCGACTTGCAGCGACCTCCTTCGAGCCCGTCCTTCGCAGAGTTTCCCGCCGTCGACCCCTCTGACCCCCTGTCACTGGCGACCTGCCTCCCTGATGCCGACGACAAACCAGATCAGCCCGACCTCTTGCTATCATGCCATGACCCCCGCCGATCTTCGTGTGTCAGCTCGCTGCCGCCAATCTCACGAACACTACAAGAAAATCGAAGAATAGCGACCCAAATAACGCGACACTATTGAGTCTCCGGGACATATAGCGTCACTTTAGCGTCCAAATAGTGCCGTTCAAATGCGATGCTAATCGATGGCTAATGGCGTCGCAATAGAGCCAACAAAAAAGGAGACGTTACTAGCGCCAACGGTTGATGCCATCTCGACGTTATTAAGACGTGTGGTGTCCGGCTGAGAGCAGTAGACATACGTCGCTAAGTCGACGCTCAAGTGGCACTACAGAGTAGGTGCTATTCCAGCGCTCAAGAGACGCTAACATTATGCGTTAGTTGACGCTATTTCGATGCTTCGGTGATGCAAACATCATGTTGTTGCGTCGCCAATGAGACACTAACGTGGCGCTAAGGATGATATATTTAACATTGCGTTGACAATTTGTGCGACGCTAATGTGACGCTATGGAGGCGCTAATTGCAGATTTTTTTTGTCCCATAGCAACCACATTTTTTCTCTTCCCACACCATACAATTATATAATGCATATAAATGCATTGGTGCATTGATATTCATCACATGCATAATATGAAAGAATCATAGGCATAATATTTAAGATAAGAATATGAAAAGTAATAAACTAAACTAACAAACTATATGTATATCTAATAATAAGTCTATAAGTGACAGAAGTATAGTTGGGAGTTATTGTTATCGTTCCGGACATTCGATCCAGACGTGCTCAGTCCATGGCCTCGCGGGGATGGATTATGCGTCGAGATCAATCCCAAAATCGCCTACAATAGTGGATCCAACTGCTGCGATAGCTGCGTTATATCAGGTGCAACGAATGAGCTTAAAACAGATGGACCGCCTGCATATCCTCCGCTCCTCTTAGATACCTGAGCGGTTGTGCCGAGGCCATGCAAGTATCCTCCTTGTGTCGTGCCGACGACTTCCTCCCAAACAGTAGGGTCCTTTATGAAATAAAAAAATTATACAATCATATAATACATAAATTATATATAAAAACACATAAATTAAAAATATGACATCCCTTCCAAGAAACATTACCTGGTGACTGAGTACTCGAATTATCTTCGTACTTTTCTGTCATTTTCGCATTATACTCATCCTAAAAAATTTAAACGTTGTGCATTTAAAAAATAGTGCACTAACGTCAACAACCAAATGAACGTGTGATGAGACTTACCAGAAGCCTACGAGCAGTGGGCGTGATCAAGTCGTTTGTCTTCCGGTTCTTATGCGTGGCCTCGTAGACCAGGCGAAAGTCCACGAGACCGCCTTGTTTCTCCTCCTACGATAAAGTTTCAACAACAACAACAACAACAACAAAGCCTTATCCCACTAGGTGGGGTCGGCTACATGGATCATACGACGCCATTCCGCTCTATTAGTAACCAAACCTTTCGGTATATTATTCACCAATAGATCTTGCTCTATTAGTTCGCCAAGTGTACGCCTTGACCTCCCTCTCCCTTTTTTAATCGGACTCCAAATTATTTGATCTACTCTTCTTACTGGCGCATCTAATGGTCTTCTCTGAACATGACCAAACCATCTCAAATGATTCTCTACCATTTTCTCACTAATAGGAGCCACTTTGACTCGTTCACGTATATGGTCATTCCTAATCTTATCTAATCTTGTATGACCACACATCCATTTTCAACATCCTCATTTCGGCTACCCCCACTTTACGTTCATGTTGTCCCTTCATAGCCCAACATTCACTACCATATAACACTGCTGGTCTTATAGCAGTACGATAGAATTTTCCTTTAACTTTATTGGGTACTTTTCTATCACAAAGAACTCCAGTGACTTTCCTCCACTTACACCAACCAGCTTGAATTCTATGATTAACATCGTCATCAATCTCACCATCTTGTCTTACAATTGATCATAAATATTTAAACTTTGTTACTTGAGGAATTATATCCTCCCCTAGCTTAACTTTCAAATCGTCTCTAAGTTGTTTATTTGTGAAATTGCTATGCATATATTCTGTTTTATTCCTACTTAAATGAAAACCCTTTGACTCCAACGTATTTCTCCATATTTCCAATTTTATATTAATCTCTTCTCTTGAATCCGTTAAAAGTATTATATCATCCGCAAATAGCATGCACTTAGGTACCTCCTCTGTGATACTCTCGGTTATAGCATCGATAACTAAGTTAAATAGATACGGGCTTAAAGCTGATCCTTGATGTAGGCCAATTCCTATATGAAATTCATTTGTTTCACCTCCGGGTGTCATAATCCTAGTCAATGCCCCATCGTACATATCTTGTATTACCGTAATGTAGGCAACACTCACCCTTTTCTTTTGCAAGGCTTTCCAAAGTACATCCCTTGGTACCCGATCATACGCCTTCTCTAAGTCTATGAAAGCCATATGTAACTACGATAAAGTTTCAAATTTTATAAAATAAGTTTAAGTAAGAAGTTTGATAAATTGAATTTGTATGTAAATTACCATGCGTCGTCGATGCTCATCAAATTGCATCGACCCCCTTGTGTGGATGTGAGCCTCAGGCTTCGAAAGTCAGTTAACTCTTGCCTTTTCCGACTTCATTTGCCATTGTTCATCTGTCCTTTATGAACATCAAATACTTAGACTTTCAAAAACTATAAATTTAAAAAATAATAATTTAAAAGTAAACATGCTTACCACTTCCTACATAAGGACTCCTAAATCGAGACATCTTTGTATGCTCTACTCCAAAGTGAGGCTGACGGACGTGACGACCTTGGGAAACTTGTATAATCGATTTCAGAAGCGTTTCACAGTGACCTCCTCAAAAGCTCTCCGAATCATCCCTAAACTATGATCCAGATGAAATTAATTTGCCTCCTATAAAATACGTTAAATCTTAGTAATTTTAAAATAATATAAAATAAATTACGTAACCTAAATAGAAGATTGTATCGTAAAGACTTGAAAGATATCATCCTGCTATTGAATTGGGACATCTTTCTAAGATCATGCCCCTTCCGACAAGTGGGAAAGAACGAGAGCACTGACATCTCGCACGGTACTAGTGGGTATGAAAGTGGTCATGCCAATTACAAAGAAAAATTAATTTTCAATGATAATCAAAACTATAATAAAATTTGTATAACTTATTTAACTTACGATCGAGCAATATTATTCACAGTGACCACTCCATTTATCGTGTAATCTCTCTTTATCACTCGAAGAGGAATCATCATCTAGTACAGTTATGGTAGGCAAAAATGTCCGACATCATCTACGGGCCCTAATACAAAATAAATCATTAATGTCATACCAAATTAAAGTTGTGATAATTGATATATGTACAGTAATATTTTCACCTCGAGTGATGTCTACCACAGCATGATCCGTGGTAGTCCGCTTGTCAGATTGTGATGAGTTAGATGCTTATGCTATCGGTGACATAGTAACTGACATTATCAAAAAATAATTAACATAATTAATTGTGAAATATAATGCCAATAATAATAAATATATCACATGGAGTAAGATGTTGCTCGCCAACTCTAGAATGTGGTGAAGCGACTGGTAATCTCGACGGTGGTGGTGGCGAAGCAACTGCCATCATAAAAAAATACATAAAATTTGGCTCCTATTTAAAATTATGGAATATACAGAAAATAACTTGGTGTGACATGCCAATCGTCGTCGTGCGATCGAGATGTCCCGACTATGTGCCTCGTCGATGGTGGAGCAACTGTCATAAAAGAAAAATAATTAGAAAATTCTATCTCCTGCTATGTATCACCTATAATGTGACACACACCTAGATTGATACGTGAAGCCGACCCACCAATGAATTGCCTACTATGTGATGATCCGGCAATGTGCCTCGTCGGTGGTGTAGCAACTGATATTATTAAAAAATAAATTTAATTATTATAATCAATTATAAATAAGCAACTGACAATAAATATATTACCTGGTGATTGTGATGACTGACTCATCTAGAGTGGATGCTTAGAAGAGCGAAATGACCCAGATGCTTGACCTCTACTAACCATGACTAAAAAAGTAACAATGTTGTCTTATTATTGGTAACCATATGTAACGAAAAAAAGGTAAGAAGCTCGTGTCATTAAAAGAACTAGGGATTCATTCGCTTGTTTCGTATTCAAATTCATTTTCATCATCTTCGTCATCGTCTCTATAATCTTGGTTCGAGTCGTCAACGAAATTATCAAAGTTCACTTCCAAGTCATTTGAATTGAACTCTTCCATTAACTCAGCGTCGTCGACCAATAGAATATTCTCAACTCCATTGTCTACATCAATCATCTCATTTACTCTATCTTCTTAATAGTAATCATCCTTGGGCACATCGTTATATACAGATGATGTTTCTGCTAAGAGTAGTCTACTTCTCACCTTGCATGACGTCCACCATTCATCCTTAATTCTTTTCGATGGATACTTACTGTAGTACACTTGTTGCGCTTGTTCCGCCAATACGAATGGATCGTATGATTGAAGTCTCGATCGAGGGTTAATATCCACCAATTTAAACTTTTGATCGATCCGAACTCCTTTATCTAGATCGAACTAACGACACTTTAGCACCACGACTGTGTTAGATTTTCCCAAATAAGACAATTCTATGTCTTCTATAACACTGTAGTAATCAAAGTCGTTGTCTCCGTATATTCTTCGTAGAACACATATGCCGCTATTAACAGTTGAACGTTGTCGGCTATATTCTTCTTTATGGAACCGATATCCATTGATTATAATGCCGCAGTAGCTAAGAACTTGTTTCTTCGGACCATGACCCAAATCTCATATTTTTAAATCTATGAGTGAAGCATTAATAACCTACAAGAAAAATAACTAAAAATTTTATTAAAAGTTACAAACTTAAGTAACAATTAGGAGCAAGCGGAAAGAATTCTCACTTCACATTTCAACCAATCGACAAAATGTTCGTCTCGTAGTTTCAATAACTCATCGTTTAAAAATAACGGATTGATTTCTCGTTGTAATTCTTCGAATTTACTGAATTCATAGTTGGCAATTAATAAAATCATATAGAAACAATTAACTTTAAATTATAAAACATATTAAAATAAATTATCTTACTAGAGATACGACGTCACTTTGCTACAATTTGCAAGAATATAATTCTCAACAGCGGTGAGATCTCTGTTATTCATGACAACTTTGCGTCCTGAACCAAGAAGTCGACATGTGTACTTGAAAATGGAGAGAATATTCATGTGAACTTCTCTTTCACCACCATCATTATTTCTTGGAATTTGGGTGTGTCGTGATTATATGTGTGGCTCAAAGTATTTTGAAGTAAAGTTTGACATCTACTTAATGAAATATGCTTCACATATGTAGCCTTCAATTTTTGCCTTATTCTTCGCCTTCCTTTTCAAATATAACATGCACCTTTCAAAAGGATACATCCATCGATACTGAACTGGACCTGCAACTTTTGTTTCATATAGTAGATGTATGATCAAGTGCTCCATCACATTAAAGAAAGGTGAAAATATCTTCTCATCCTTGCACACGGTAATCACAGTAGAAGCCTCTAATCGAGAGATGTCTTCTTTCCGAACGATGAATGCACAAAGCCATTTAAAGAACATAGATAATTCTATTAAAACCTTCTAGATGGCTTTTGGCAAAAGTTCTTTAAAGGCAATTGGAAGCAGCCTTTGCATAAAAATATGACAATTATAACTCTTCATCCCATGTATCCACCTATTGTCTAAGTTAAAACAACAAGATATGTTTTATACATATTCGTCGGGGAATTTTAATTGTTTGACCCACTCGAAAATCACTTTTCTTTGATTATTGCTCAAAACATAAGTAGCTTTTGGATTTTTGCATTTACCATTTTGAAGATGAATGATATCTAACTCTGGTCTTTTGCATATTAATTATATGTCTTCGCGAGCTTGTATGCTATCTTTTCTTCTTTCTTTAACATCCATAATAATATTGAAGATGTTGTTAAATACGTTCTTCTCCACATGCATGACGTCCAAGTTATGACATACAAAATTTGAAGACCAATAAGGCAACTCTCAAAAAATACTTCTTGTCTCTCAATTATGTTCACATCCAAATTCAATTTGTTTGTAACTACCGGCCTTCAATCCGAATGATACTTCACTAAGTTTGTTTACTTGCTCTAGTAATTCTTATCGTGTCAAATGATTTAGAGACAAAGTGTTCTCGGATGCATTCTTTTTAAATGAGTTTCGATCATGACGCATCGAATTCTCCAATGGCAAAAACATCCTATGACAATCAAACTAGTAAATTTTCCTACAATTTTTCAAATAAAATGATTTTATATTCTTTCCACGTATGGGACAAGCAAGTTTATCTTTTATGCTTCAACCACTCAACATTCCATATACTAGAAAATCACTTATGGTCCACATTAATGCGGCTTTCATAATGAAATTTTGCTTTCTAGATTTATCATACGTAACCACGTCATCCTCCAACAACATCTTGAGTTCATCAATCAAAGGTCTTAAGTAAACATCTAAACTTTCACTAGGAGATCAAGGATCTGGGATCATACAGGTAAGCAATATGTTCTCTCATCTCATACATACTTGGAGGTAAATTATAAGGTGTCACAAAAGCTGGCCAACATGAATAAACAGTATTTGATGAGCCAAATGGGTTGAAGCCATCGGTGCAAAGTCCTAATCTAACATTGCATGATTCTGCAAAAAAGCCAGATGAAGTGCATCAAATCGTTTCCATGCCTCCGCATCCGAAGGATGTGTAATTGAATTTCGATCATCACATGCCCCTTCTCTGTGCCACCTCATAAATGATGTAGTTTTTCAGAAAGGAATAGTCATTGTAATCTTGGAACAATGTGAAAGTATCTAAATATTACACTTGCCACATTTTTTTTTGAACTTTGGGAATTCTTTTTGGCTTGTATCTGGGCTTGCCACAAATAGAATAAGTGAGTTGTTTTCCTTATAATACAACATGCAATGATTGCGACATGCATCAATCTTTTGATATTCCAATCCTAAATCTCTTATCAATCTTTTTGCACTTGTAAAAATATTCCGATAATTTCTCTGAAGCTGAAAGCATACCCTTAATAATGGTAAGCATTCGATCAAAATAACTTTCGTTCATATTAAATTCTGATTTCAAGTTCATTAGTTGTGCCACTGCATAAAGTGTAGTTTACTTCACGCATCCATCCCATAAATGTTCATCTGCTTCTTCGAGAAGATTATAAAATTTAGAAGCCAAAGGATTCAGGTCTTCTTCAATCAATGTTTCGCCAACATTTTCTCCTAGCATTGCATCTCGTATCATGTCCATGCACGGATTGCTCGAGTCGTCCACATTGGTATCTACATTAGATGTCTCTTTAGCCCATCTTTCTTTGCCATGAAAGAACCAATTTGTGTTGTATGTAAAAAACCATTGTAATCTAAATCCTTCTGCACATCATATCTTACTTTTCACTAATAACATTTGCACTTCCAGCATGGACATAAGATTTCTCCATATGAGGAAGTAACACTTTCATTTTGATATGCCACGTTAATGAATTCATCAACACCATCCTTATATTCTTCAGTTATAACACCACGTTTATCCTTTCAATGTCAAATCCAACTATGATCTGACTTTGTCATTTTTGTAACGGACAACATTAAGCCATATGTCAATAAATTCGTGTACTTGAAACATATGATTTTGAAGTTACGAAGTCCAAAATCATATGTTTCAAGTACTTCATTGTCGTTTCATAATCTCATTTTATTATCAAGAATGTGGATGTACATCCTTAGTAAAATTTATGAGAATATGATAAAAAAGATTAGTTTCAAGTCCTTAGATTAAAAAATAGCAAATTAACTAGTCCTTAAATTAGTTTCAAGTAATTAACTAGTAATTCATTTAACATGCATTAGATTAACTTAACTAGTTATTAAGTTAACCTGCACTAGTAATTCACTAGTAACTAACTTAACATCACTAATTTCAAGTAATTAAGTAGTATTTAAATTAACATGCATTAGTAACTAACTTAACAACACTAGTTTCAAATAATTAAGTAGTATTTAAGTTAACATGTTAGTAACTAACTTAAGAGAACTAGTTTCAAGTAATTAAGTAGTGTTTAACTTAACATGCATTAGTAATTAACTTAACATTGATGGTGGCAGGCTCGTACCTTCTTAACCGAAGAAGGTGGCGGCGGGCAATGGAGGAGGGTAAGCGTTGGAGGAAGGTGGCGGGTGACGGCCGGCACTGGACGGAGGAGCACAGTCGGAGGGCAAAGGACGATGGAGGAGGCATAGGAGGCTGAAGACGTCGGAGGAAGCGGAGGGCGGAGGAGGAGGCGGAAGGCGGCGGAGGGTGGCGGAGGTGGAGGAGGCGAATGGCAGCGGAGGAGGCGAATGGTGGCGGAGGAGGCGGAGGTGAATGACGACAGAGGAGGCATAGGCGGATGGCGGCGAAGGAGGCGGCGGAGCGTGAATAAAAGGAAAACGCATGCGGAGACGACGAGTTTGACGATTGCGGAGTCGGGCATCATAGTAGCAGGCAGAGACGGCGAGTTCGACGATGGCTCGGAGTCTAGCGTTGGACGTCGGTGCAGCGGACATCGAACGCCGGGTGTCGAAGCAGCGAGCGTCGAACATCGGGCATCGGAGCAGTGGGCGTTGAACATCGTGCGTTGGAACGGAGGGCGTCGTCGATCGTGGTGAAAATGGTGAGCGGTAATAGTAAATAGTGAAAACACAGAAAAAGGGGTTAGGGATTTAAGTTAAGTGTTTAGTGCCTCATCTAGACGTGACGTTACTTAGACGCTACGTAGGCGCCAACATTGAGATGCTATTTTGTGGTTGTAGGGATGCTATATCAAATTTTCTTCCTAATTTAACATTATATGTGCGACATTAAGTGATAATAATATAGATATGTGCACGAGTTATATATGTATATTTATATGTCAATATGTGCCCGATTAAGTGAGGGTAATAAAAAGTCGACTAATGCGGCGCTATAGAGAGGCTAATGCATCGCTAAGAAAATGTAGTGACATAATAGCGTCGTAGTAGCATCTAAACTGACCTAGCGTCTCAGCAGTGAGACGCCAGGGCGATGCGAAGTGTTTTTCTATATTCTAATTTTCTATTATATGTATGTAATTTTCTTTATCAAGATAGCGTCTCATCGCATTGCACTCCATTTTAGTTATTTTGTTTCCTTCCCGCAATCTAAAGATTGTGGAATGCATATATAATTATTCATGTATGTATATAAAATTATAAGTCTATATGTATATGTGTATATAACAAAATTGTGTGTGTGTATAGTATGCATATGTATATGTCTACGTGTGAGAGATTAAGTCACAACAATGTGTTTATTTATATGTATTATAAGTATATACGTGTATGCATATGTCTATATATATGCGCGAGACATATATAGATAACGTGTATATGTATACGTATTCCAAGTATATATATATGTATATGATTATATGTGCGAGATTAAATGATAATAATATGTATATGTGTACTTATTATATATAAGTATAAGTATATACGTGTATTTATATGTCTATATGTTCTGGATTAAGTGAGTGTGATAAAAAGTTGGCTACTGTGGCGCAATACATATGTTATTGAGTCGCTAAAGTGTTTACCGACACAATAGCGTCGAAGTAGTGTCTCACTCATTTTAGCGTCTCAGTAAGGCGACGCTAGAGAGATGCCAATAGTGTCTCCCTGGCGTCGACCAAGACTGCAACTCTAGTATGGCGCTAGGTAGACGCTATTGAGCCTCCATGGAGACGCTAAAATGGGATAATTTCTAGCGACCCATGTCTCTTAATTCAACCATCATAATTTTATAATTAAGAATATAAAAATAATATATGTATAATTAAGATATGATATATTGTATGGATAAATAACATATATAACGTAGGTAATAAATTATATATTTAGGAATACTCCTATGATGTAGACATATATAAGTAATCATGTAGGAATACATATATATGTTGAAGATACATATACAATATTTAATTTATTTATTGATTAACGTATAGTATAGAAAATATATAGGGTTGCGTCAAAATAGATAACATATAGCGCTATAAATATAGATAGCCTATATATAGCTATCTATTTCTTAATTAACATATACAGGTATGGGATGCCAAATAATCAAATTGGCGTCTACATAGCGTCGTCGTAGATGTACGTGTCGCCAGTTAGCGTCTCATTACTTATCTTTGTTTTATACTAATTTTTGTCAGATCCCTCTCATTACTCTTTAGAAAAAATTATATGTTTATAGTTATTAATGAATTATGTGATAAAATAATTAACATAAATCTAATAAATATTTGTAAGAGTTTATTTTTAAAGCTTCTAACTCATTTACTTAGATAATTAGAGAGAAATGCCAATGTATAAGCACACGGAACAAAAAATTTAGTTATCATCGTAACTAATTATAGACAATGTATTCAATGAATAAAGTTATAATAAATTATTATCCTAAATAAATTTATTTTTCATGAATTATTTTAGGCCAATTTATTTTATTTACCATTAAAACATATTTGAATTATAGTTCGCACTCTTATGCTAAGGATCCTAAGCCTGCACCTGATGATATTCACATAATTTACGCAGAAGACTACTTGTCCCACCTATGTTATCTCACATTTTTAATGAAATTTATAGTAACATTAATGTAGACTTTAGTACGGTCTACGAGGCCACACATAAGAGTAGGAAGACCAATGACTTGATCACGCTCACTGCTTATAGAAATATCATCACATATTCACTTGTTCATATTAGCGTAAATGATTTTTCAAATATGCAATATTTAAATTCTTTAGGATGTGTATAATCAAAAGATGGGTGAGAAGTACGAAGATGATCTTAATACTCAGTCACCAAATAACGTATCTAAAAAATGATTCATGTTTTTAACGTTATAACACTTGATATTTTATATGTTTTTTTATGTTATATAATTTATATTATTCATAATTATTATATACAATTTGTCTATTTTATAGAGGACGGTGTTGTTTGGGAGGAGGTAGTCGGTACGACACGAGGTGAATACCTGCGTGGCCTATGCACAGTCACTCAAGTTCTTAGAAAGAGCGGAGGATATGCAAGCAGCTCATCTACTCCGAGTTCATTCATCGCACATGAGCTCACGCTGGACATCAGGGGACTCATCTCGGAGTAGCTAGCTCAACAACTTTCTCAACATTTGGCACCCATTTTGTAGGTGATCCAAGCCGTGCTACAACCACAAACTCAGTCCCCGCGAGGCCAAGGACCAAGTACATTGGCATTGGATGTTAGGAATGACAACGACGATGATAACGATTTAGGATAAAATTTTTTTGTGATGTGTATCTTTGGTATATTTTGTTATGATGTGCGATATCATTTTGCTATATTATTAACTCTTTTGTGATGGTTATTACTACTTTGTTTTAATATTATTGTCATCAAAGTGAAGAATGCATGCATTCTATAATTTGTATGGTAAGGGAACAAAATGATTGGGACAGGGCAAAATGGCTAGTATTTAGCGTCACATTAGCAACGAGAGGTGATTAGACGCTATTTCAAATATATCGTACCTAGCATTACGTTAGTGCCATTTTAGCAATAGAGACGAAACATGACATCATGTTAGCATCATATTAGCGTTTAAGTAGCGTCACATTAAGCAGAAGTTCAGTGCCACATTAGCGTCTAAGTAGTGTCGCATATCTCAGCGCCAACTTAACGTCAGATTAGCGATGCCTCATTGCTCGCAAGGACACATTTCACGTTACGATAACGTCGCAATAGTGTCAACATGTGGCATTAGTAGCGTCGCGTTTGCTGTCAATGCCATTGCGACGCTAATAGTTACCGAACGTCGGCATCTCCAACGTGTGACGCCATTTCGACGTTAATGTGTGGCTATTCTTTTTAGCCACGCTTGGGCATCACCTTAGGGACGACATGTCAGCGTCGCCAATCGTCAAATTTCTTATAATGTTTTTTGACCAACGCGTGATATTGTGTGCTCTCAGCCTTCACCTGTACGATTTTATCAAAACGTGTCATGTCTGATTAAGATGATACTCCCATATATACTCACCATCTCCTTCGTGACTTATGATTTGAGACTAATTCAAGGTATGCCTTATGCATCCTTCCTTCCCTTAGGCACTCAACATACTCGTTGAGTGATCGCACCTCATTTTCAAAGAGGTCCACGTGGAGTGACACTACTAAAAAATTATCAAATAGCGACACAGTCTCCGAGGCGCTATTGCGGTGCTAATATGTGGCTAGAAACAATAGCGTCATTTTACTATCGATAATTTGAGATGCCTAGAATCGGTAGCTATTAGCATCGCAAAAATCTCAAATCTAAAAGCGATGCAACTAGCGCCAACACTCGACGCTAGCTCGATGTTAAGAAGACGCGAAAAATGTCGATGCGAGCAGTTGAGTTGCGATGCTACAGTGATGCTAAAGTGGCGCAAAAACATTCGACGCTATGCCAATGCTCATGTGACGCTATGGTTATACCTAAGTCGACGCTAGTTCAATGCTATTGTGGCACCAATGTGATATCTTAATGGGGTCTTGACGGTGATGCTAAAGTGACGCTAAGCTCGTCGACACTAATGTGACACTAAGGTGCTAAAGATGATATATTTAAAAAAGCGTCGACTATGCATGCATCATCATTGAGATGCTACAGAGGCGCTAATTTTAGACAATTTTGCCCCACTACAATCATATTTTCTTCTCTTTCCACACCACACAAATATACAATGCATATAAATGCATTCATCATTCATCACCGTCATCATATCAAAGATAACAATATGAAAACTAATAAACTGAACTAACAAAAATATAACTACTACGTGTATATCTAATAACAAATGTATAATTAATAATCTGAACTAACAAAAGTATATCTAATATCATGCAAAAGTTTCTATCCTAAGTTTGGGAGTCATTATTATCATTTCGGACATTCGATGGTGATGTGCTCGTTCCTTGGCCTCGTGGGGATTGATTCTACGGTAGGATCATCGTTTGAATCACCTGCAAGAAAGGAGCCAAATGTTACGATACCTCCTGCGATATAGCTATATAACATCAAGTGCAACAGATGAGCACGGAGCAGATGGACCGCCTGTATATCCTTCGCTCCTCCTAGCTACCTGAGTGATTGTGTCTAGACCATGTGTCACGGGGTCATTTTTCGCTCGACCGACCCGTGCGGCGCCTAGACGTGCCCAACGTCTAGGCAAGCTCTTTTGAGCGTTTTGCGAAAGCTTTCTTGTGCCACTTTTCGTATGTCATAGTTTTTTGGGACGCACGGTCCTTAGTGGACGCTTTTTCGGTGGAGGCGTTTGTGAACAAATGGGCACCTCGGCGTAACGCTCGATCATTTGAGATGCTTTGGGACGCTCTTATGTGAGTTGCCACTCCACGCTCGAGGCACGGTGCTAGATTTTGGGAAGCTTGAAATTTTTGTTGAGTAAATAAGAATTATTACAATACTTCGAAGGAGCACTAGCAGGTCTCCCCTACTATATTGCAGATTCGGATGGTAGGTTTTCGATGTGTGATGTGGAGGATAAGTAGGGGGTGCACTTTTTAGAAGTGCAGAATTATAAAACTGCCACTATCACACTTGAAAAATAAACTAAGTACAAAAGTGAGTTGAAAAAGGGAAAATACATGAAGTAAGATAACTCAACGTGCCCCGAGAAAAGTTTCTGAGACATTCTCCCCCACTCAAGTCAGTCAGTGACGTCCCTAGAGCTGCAGCTTGGAATTCTTCAATCTTCTGCTTGAACTGCCATAGGTCTTCGGCTGTCTCCCAAGTTGTGTCGGCATCCGGTCTTTCGCTCCATCAAACAAGATACTCCTTCTTCCGATTCTTCGTGCGGACGGCGAGTACTTCTTCAATTTGATCAGTGAACTACTGACGGATGGCCGATGAGGCGCGGTCTGAAGCCCCACGCCCGAAATCTCCAGGGTCTTCAACGAAGGGCTTGACCAGGCTGACATGAAAGACGGGGTGTTTATGCATCTGAGGTGGGAGCTTTAACTTGTAGGCCACCTTGCCTACCTTCTTCAAGATCTTGAACGGACCCTCGTAACGCATAACAAGACCCTTCTGCAGATTCTTCCCACTTAGCCAAAGATGTTGGACCAGCTTCACAAGAACTAAGTCTCCGACTTCAAAGTTGACGTCCCGTCGGGCGGTGTCTGCCCACTTCTTCATGCGCTTCGATGCCTTGTGTAAACATGCTCTCGCCATGTCGTTCTGCTCGTGCCATTCTCTCATCATGCGGTGAGAAAGGGAGACTTTGCCAAGATAAGAAGTAGCGACGGCTTGGAGCGTAAGAGGTTGCTGCCCCATCACTATCTCGAATGAACTCTGATTGGTCGACTCGTTTCGTTGTAGGTTGTAAGAGAATTGTGCGATATCGAGTAGCTTCTTCCAGTCCTTCTGATTTGCGCTAACATAGTGCCGCAAGTAGATCTCTAGGATATAATTCACCCTCTCAGTTTGGCCGTCTATTTGAGGATGAAGTGATGTCGAGAAATGCAGGTTGGAGCCCATCATCTTGAACAATTCCTTCCATAAGTTGCCAATGAATCGCCCATCCTGATCGCTGACGATGCTTTGTGGTAGGCCCCAATACTTCACTACATGCTTCATGAATAACTTCGTAGCTTCAGTAGCAGGACAACTTGCGGAGCCCACGGCGAAGATGGCATACTTGAAGAACTGATCGACGACCATCATAATGGTACTTGCCCCTTCAGACTTGGGCAGGCCTGTGATGAAGTCCATGGAGAGATTTTTTCATAGATGCTCTGGGATAGGCAGGGGTTCCAGAAGTCCACCGAGTGCTTAATTGAGGTTCTTATCTTACTGGCAAACAAGACATGTCTTCACGAAAGCTTCAACGTCGTCCTCCATCCTTGGCCAAAAGTAGTTCTCTTCGATGAGTGCCAAAGTGCGGCGGACGCCCGAATGTCCCGTCCACTTGGAGTCATGACACTCTTGCATGATAGTGCGCTGCAAGTTGTCGAAGAGTGGAACGTATATGCGGTGTTCCTTGGTGAAGATCATCCCATCTTCCACTCAAAAGCGGCATGTCTTTCCCTCCTTTGCTTGCTCGAGTAAGTTCTTCGCCGTGGGATCTAACTCCAATCCTTTCTTGATCCTCTCGATCAGGTCGGCTTGAGAGGAGCTCATTGCCGCTAATTCCGCACGTCGACTGAGGGCGTCAGCAATGACATTCGTCTTGTCAGGCTTGTACTCCAAGACGTAGTCGAACTCTGCCATAAAATCTTGCCATCTTGTTTGTTTTGGCGAGAGCTTCTTCTGTGTCTCGAAGTAACTTATTGCGATATTGTTCGTCTTGATGTGAAATCGTGACCCGAGAAAGTAATGCCGCCATGTTCTAAGACAATAGATCACCACGGTCATCTCCTTCTCCTGAACGATGTAGCGCCCCTCCGTGTCATTGAGTTTGCGACTCTCGAATGCCATAGGATGTCCTTCCTGCACAAGAACTCCTCCGATAGCATAGTCAGAAGCATCTGTCTATATACCTCGTAAGACTTCCTGGTAGGACGGTTCCTGGTAGGACGAGCACTGGTTCCTCCGTCATGACCTTCATGAGGGTGTCGAACACTTCCTGGTATGTCGGCATCCACTCCCACTTCACATTCTTCCGAAGGAGATTCATCAAAGGGGTCGTCACATGTGAATACCCCTGACTAACCGCCGATAGTAGTTCGTCAGGCTAAGGAACGAATGCATGTTGGGAACTGCTTGGGCGGCTCCCACCCCACGATGGCCCGAATTTTCGCGCCATCCATTTTCAGCTTTCCACTTCCACCGACACATCCCAAAAAGTGCACTTCCGGTTGGGCGAAGGCACACTTTTTCCGCTTGACGTAGAGCTCGTTCTGCCGCAACACCTCGAATACTTGCCGAATGTGCTCGATATGCTCCTCTAGGGTGTGGCTGTAGATCATAATGTCGTCGAGGTAGACAACCACGAACCTGTCAAGGAATGGTTGCAATACCTTGTTCATGAGAGTACAGAAGGTCGCTGGGACGGTGGTGAGGCCGAAAGGCATCACGATGAACTCGTAAGAGCCGTATCTTATGATACGCGCCGTCTTCTGCACATCATGTTCTACGATCTAGACTTGCCAATAGCCCGAACGAAAATCCAACTTGGTAACCATCTTGCACCGCCAAGTTGGTCGAACAAGTCCGCCTCAAGGGGATGGGGTACTTGTTCTTCACCGTAAGCTTATCGAGCGTCCGGTAACCGATGCATATCCGGAGAGAACTGTCATGCTTCTTCTAGAAGATAACCGGGGCGTTATATGAAGACTTTGAAGGCCGAACATATCTTGCATCCAATAGTTTAGTAAGCTGCTTACGGAGTTCTGCGAGTTCCGGAGGGATGAGCCGATAGGGGATTCCATGTGGGACTTTCGATCTTGGGACCAGGTCGATGACATGGTCCACTTCACACTTCGGAGGCAACCGCTTTGGAAGTTCCGGGGCCATGACGTCCGTAAAGTCCTCAAGGGTTTCAAGAACTTTGAGAGGTGTGGGAGTGGAAAGCCCCGGATCTTCCAAGATGGCGGTCGTCATGAAGGTGTTCTTCTGTTTGCGCAACCCCTTCGCCACTTGCATGGCGGAGAGGATCTTCTGTTTGAGATCTCCGCCTGACCTAACGGGAACGTTGTAAGGTCCCTTGTGGTCGAAGATGAGTTGGTGAGTGGGATGACACATGCAGCAATGTGTCACAGAAAAGAGATGCCTGCCACTTGTTCATAGTCGTCCACTGGTGCCACCGTCACGTCGAAGCTTCTCGACACTTGCCGATGCGAACCTTTACTCCAGTAGAAATTCCTGTGGTCGAGATAGACTTCGTGTTCACCAACGTGGCATTAGCCTTCTGTAGTGGCAGCTTCAGCTTCTTGGCGGCCACTTATGACACGAACAACTCCGATGCTCCCGTGTCGATGAGGGCATTGAAGACTTGCCCGTTCAACTCGATGTCCGCATAAAGTCGAGTTGCCGATAAAGGACCCTTCGAGACGTTGATGGCGCTGAGGACGTGCATTGAACTAAGACACACCACCTCCTTCTCCTTCTCGTCGGGGCAGTACATGGCATTGATTGTCGCCTTTTGCGGACATTCGCTCGTCCAATGTGGATCCTTGCAAATATAAAATGGCTTTGGCGGCTTTTCATCTCTCTTGAATTTGTCATTGTTAGGCCTCCTGTCTTGATATTCCTTTCCTTTGTCTTGATAGTGCGGCTCGACTCCTTGTGACTTTGGCTTCTCTCCCCCACCATTGCCCTTGCCCGAGGGCTTTGATGGTGGAGCGCTCGTTTTGGCATACTCCACGAGTGACTCAGCAGCGGCGACTAATGAGCAAAGGTTTGGGCAATCTCGTCGCTCCAACTCCATCCTAGCTCATGGCTTCAAACCCTTCACGAAGACGGTCAACAACGTGCCTTCGTCCACCTGGGAATTCTGTAGGCGGAGCTCGATGAACTCTTTCATGTACTCATTCAACGTGCCCTTCTGGCAAATGTTGAACAACGCAATCTTGACCTCTAGTCCCGACTTGGCAGGGCAGAAGTAGTTGGTAAGCTGCATCTTGAAGTCATCCCACCTCTCAATGGGATCAACGTTGTCACGCTCCACATTGTCGCAATGACACCGCCACCATAGACTCGCCGCATCTTGCAAGTAGAAGGATGCGGTCTTCACCATCCTCGCTTCAGACATCACGTCTAAGGCCTCCATCTATCTTCGAACGTTCCATAGGAAGTCGTTGATCTCCTTTGCCGATCGCTCGCCTTTGTAGGGCATCGATTTTGGCACATCGATTCTTGTCTCATGTGGGGCGGGCGTCTTGGGACGTCGCCCATCTCCAAAGCGTCGTTTGAGCTCTTCCCGAATGGTTTTGAACTCTTGCTCCATTTCGAACCACATGTTTGAGAGACCATTGACCAAGGTCTCCCACATGTCCATGATCATCGCCTCCATGGTGCGGGATCCACTGTCTTTTCCAACTCCCGCTCGTGCGTTGCGAGTTGGTCATGTATCTCGCCCACGTCCAGTTGGAACTGGCCGAGGTGTTGCTCGAAGATGGTCATGACGTCCTTCGATCGGGCGCGCCCTCGCTCCTGGCGGCCCTTCTTCGGTGTGACGAGTTCATTCGTCATCTCTGAGTTCAACGTCATTTCTCCTTGATCGTCAAACACCAACTTGAGCAGTCCAAGAAAAGTTGCTCTGATACCAACTTGTCACGGGGTCATTTTTCGCTCGACCGACCCATGTGCGCCTAAACGTGCACAACGTCTAGGCAAGCTCTTTTTAACGCTTTGCGAAAGCTTGCTTATGCCACTTTTCTTATGTCATAATTTTTTGGGACGTACGATCCCGAGCGGACGCTTTTTCGATGGAGGCGTTTGTGAACAAACAGGCACCTCGACGTAACGCTCGATCGTTTCGGACGCTTTAGGACACTCTTGTGTGGGCTGCCACCCCACGCTCGAGGCACGGTGCTAGATTTTGGGAAGTTTGAAATTTTTGTTGAGTAAATAGAAATGATTACAACGCTTCGGGAGAGCACTAGCGAGTCTCCCCTATTATATCACAGATTCGGGTGGTAGGTTTGCGACGTGTGATGTGGATGACAAGTTAGGAGGGTGCACTTTTCAGGAGCGCAGAATTACAAAACTGCCACTATCACATTTGAAAAATAAACTAAGTACAAAAGTGAGTTGAAAAAAGGAAAATACATGAAGTAAGATAACTCGACGTGCCCCGGGAAAAGCCCCCGAGACACACACAGGTATCCTCCTCATTTTGTGACGGCCACCTCCTCCTAAACAACAATGTCTTCTATGAAATAAAAAAATATACAATCATATAAACATTATAGATTATATAAATTATATAGCATAAAAAACACATAAAAATATAAGGTGTTATATAAATTAAAAATATGAATCATTTTTTAGATACGTTACCTGGTGGCTGACTACTCGAATCATTTCCGTACTTCTCAACCATCTTCTCATTATACGCATTCTAAAAAAATTTAAACATTACCTATTTAAAAAATCATTTGCATAAATGTCACCAACCAAGTAAACATGTGATGAGACTTACCGAAAGCCTATGAGCAATGAGCATGATCAACTCGTTGGTCTTTCGATTCTTATGCGTGGCATCATAGACAAACGCAAAAGTTCACAGGATTGTCTTGTTTTTTCTTCTGCAATAAAGTTTTAAATTTTATAAAATAAGTATATGATAAAAGTCTAATTATTCGATTTTGTATCTATAGTACTATGCGTCATCAATGCTCGTAAAATTGTATCGATCCACCTGTGTGGATGTGGGCGTCAGGTTTCAAAAATAGTTAACCTTTGCCTTTTCCGACTTTCTTTGCCATTGTTCATCCATCATGTATGAACATCAAATACTTAAATTTTAAAAAATTATAAATTAAAAAAAATAATTCAAATGTAAACTTACCACTTCCTACGTAATGACTCTCAAATTATACGCCTAATATGCCTTGGGCATCTTTGTATGCCCTGCTCCAAAGTGAGGTCGACAAACGTGATGACCTTGCAAAAACTTACATAGTCGATTTCGGAGGCATTTCACAATCACCTCCTCAAAAGCTCTTCAGATCATATCCAAACTAAGATCCAGATGAAACTGATTTGCCTTCTAAATAATTTTATAAAAGTTAGTAATTTAAAAATAATATAAAACAAATTATATAACCCAAAAAGAAGATCCCGTAAATGCCCGAAAGATGTCATCCCGTACAAAAACTTGAACATTTTTTCACAATCCTGCCACGTCCGACAAGTGGGAAAGAAGAAGAGTACTGACATCCCGCACGGTACTAGCGGGTATGAAAGTAGTCCTACAATTTACAAAGAAGAATTAAATTTCAATGATAAGCAAAACAATAATAAACTTTTTAGAACTTATTTAACTTATGGTGTTGACGATGACCACCCCATTATCGTGTAACCCCTTTTCGTTAGTCGAAGAGGAATAATCACCCACTACAATTGGGGTAGGCTGAGAAGGTCCAACATCATCGATGGGCTAGGTACAAAATAAATCATTAGTGTAATATCAAATTAAACTAATGATAATTGATATATGTACGGGATGACATCTTTGATCGGGTGAGAAGGGGAGAGAGAGAGATAAAGAGGCCGGCGGCGGTCAAATTCGACAAACATGCGGCCGGATCCCGCACGCAGGTGGCCGGATCCGACAGCAGGCGACAGATCCGACACAAGCGACCGGATCCGACCGCAGATGGTGGATTCGATGCATAGGCGGCCGAGCCGGCCACCTAACTGCCGAAGTCAAGAGAGAGGGAGAGGGATTGGGGGAGGGCGGCCGGAGTCGAGAGAGAGGAAGTGGAGGAGGGCAGCCGGGATCACAAGAGTCGTGAGAGATTGCCGAAGTCATGGGAGTCGCCACTGCCGTGGGAGAAAGAGGGAGAGGAGAGATAGAGACGGCAGGTGAGAATTAAGGGAACGAGTGAGGAGAGGTATACGAGGAGAGGGGGTGCAGGAATGAGGAGGGAGAGGGGAGGGAATAATGGACAAAAAAATATTAGAGTTAGTGATTGGTACATCCTTCTTTAATTTATTAGTGACTGGTAACTTCGAAGGGTAAATCCATCGACAAATGAAAGATAGATATGTATTATATTATAAACATTTATAAAAAAAATATTATTTAATTACTGATGATTAACGCTTTCAAAATTATCGAAGGTTTTGAAATCCGTCGATAATTTCGATGAAAATACTCAACTGTAATTAAAATAATATTATTTATATATATATCTTATTAATAAACATTAATAATATTATATATATTAATATATATGACTAAAAACATTAATAATTTTAATATTATAAATAAATGGAAGATAGATATGTATTCTATTATAAACATTTATAAAATAAATTATTATTTAATTACCAACGGGTAATTTCTTCGGAATTATCAAAGAATTTGAAATCCGTCGGTAATTCCGAAGAAAATACCCATCGATAATTAAAATAATATTATTTATTATCAATTTTTATATATGAAAACTTATTATTAAACATTAATAATATTATATGTATTAATATATATAACTAAAAATATTAATAATATAATATAATATTAGAAATAAATGGAAACAAACATTTATAAGAAATTATTACTTAATTACCGGAATTACCTAAGGATTTGAAATCCATCGGTAATTAAAATAATATTATTTATTATCAATGTTTGTATATAAAATCTTATTACCAAACATTAATAATATTATATATATTAATTTATATGACTAAAAACATTAATAATATAATATTATAAATAAATGGAGATAGATATATATTATATTATAAACATGTATAAGAAAATTTATTACCTAATTATCGACGATAATTACTTCTCCTTCGGAATTACCGAAGGATTTGAAACTCGTCGGCACTTTCGAAGAAAATACTCATCGGTAATTAAAATAATATTATTTATTATCAATGTTTGTACATAAAATTTTATTAATAAACATTAATATTATAATAGTATAAATAAGTGGAAGTAGATATCTATTATGTTATAAATATTTATAAAAAAATATTATTTAATTAACGACGGGTAGTTCTTTTGAAATTACCGAAGGATTTAAAATTTATCGGTAATTCTGAAGGAAACACCCGTCGGTAATGAAAATAATATTATTTATTATCAATTTTTATATATGAAATCTTATTACTAAAAATTAGTAATATTATATGTATTAATATATATGACTAAAAACATTGATAATAAAATATAATACTATAAATAAAATGGATGAGAGATATGTATTATATTATAAACATTTATAAAACTATTATTTAATTACTGATGTTAAATAAAATAATATTATTTATTATCAATTTTTATAATACATATATATCTTTTTACATGTTTATATTTTCTTTTCTTAATGCATTAATAAATATTATGATTAAATAAGTTATCATTATTTTTTTATTTTCTCGTAGATTATAGATTATAAATAAATTTATAACATAAAGTTGATATATTTTAATATGCACTAAGATTTTAATATAATGATTATTTTAAATCTAAATCACAATATGACTTTTTAAAATATATAAAAGGACATATTATAAAATACATAATATATTTTTTATAAAAATTTTATCCATATTTTTATTTTTATTAAATATTTATTGTAATAAGATAATAAAGATTAAATTGACATTTCACAATTAATAAAACGTAACTTAATACATTAAATTCATAACAAAATTTTATAAATAATGATGAACCTTTTTATACATCACAAATTACCCTTTAAAAGTATACGAAATGACATATTATAAAAGACACATATATCTTATTATTATATATCTTAATTTCCTAATATTAATGTATACATAGTAGTAATGTTAATCAATATGTGTACATACTATCCATATTATATATCTTAATATTATCAGTAGATATAATTAGATAAAAAAGAAGTGAATTGTTAGAACTTAGAATACTTATAATTCACAATTTATAATGTATATTTTTAAAAAATTATTTTTTATGAATAAGCGGTAATCCATAAATTTATACTTATGATTAAAAATAATTTATTTCATTTTTAAATTTGTTATATTGTGATTAAAATTAGTTATATCTTGGATAGGAAGTTAACATATTTTAATTTTTATTAAAACTCTTCTATTTTATATTCTAAATTTATTTATAATCTATATTCTATAGCTATAAATATAAATATAAATATATTAAAGGAAACGAGTAAAAAGATAAAATATGAAAGACAATTATAAGAAAATGAAAAATAATGATAATTTATTTAATGTATTATATTATATTAATTCATCAAGAAAAAAATAAAAGTAAATGTAAGAAATATGCATTATGTTATATTATAAACATTATTAATAAATTATTATTTAAGTTACCTACGAGCTTAGCCTTTATAATTACCGAGGGATATTGATCTGTCGATAATTTCGAAGGCTAGGTTCGTTGATAATTAAAGTAATAAAATATTAAGCATATATTAATACTACATTACCTATATATTATTATAAAAATTAATTACTGAAGATCCTAGCTTTCGAAATTACCAACGGATAAATTTCCTCGGTACTTTCGAAGGTTAGACCCATCAATAATTTTAATAATAAAATATTAAATATATACTTATATTATATATATTATAAATATAATTGTCGTTGATCCTAGCCTTTGGAATTATCGACAAATTTCAATCCCTCCACTACAAGAAAAAGGCTGATTACAGACGGTCAAAACCGTCTGTAATTTGCCCCAAAATCGTCTGTAATGAGATTATAGACGGATTTATCGACGAAACCGATCCATCGAAAAAATAATTGTCGCAAATTATTTTTCGATGGTCGGAGAAAATTCGTCGAAAGTATCGACGGTTTTAGCCGTTAAAACTTTTGGCGGTCGTCGCAATCATCGCAAAGATGTTTTAAAATATATATCTGACCGCCTGCGATCACATCCGGCCGCTAGCGACCGATCCCAACGGTCGGATTCGGCCGCCCGCAACAAGATCCGGCCTCCTGGCAGCCAATCGGCCGCCTGGTCGCCTGGCGACCACATTCTAGAGAGAGAGAGCGTGCGAGGGGGAGAGAGAGGAGAGAGGGAGAGAGAAGAAGTAGATTGGGAAGATTATATATATATATATATATATATTATATGTGGAAAGATGAGAAAGTGAGAAAACGAAAAAAAATGGGATAGTGAAATTTTAATTACCGACGGCTCTAACTGTCGGAAAAGTAAATATATATGTGGAAAAATAGAATTATTTTTGAAGTAAATATTAATTATAAAAATAAAATACTATATTTAGTTATATATAATATTTATTTTTTTATTTTATCGATGGCTTGAACTGTCGCTAATTATTACCGATGGTCGAAACCGTAAAAAATTGCGACGGTTCGGACTGTCGCTAATTATATTAATAAAATACTCCTCATATTATATTATTATATATTTATCGACGATTATGACCATCGAAAATTACGACGGATAGATATCCGTAAAAAATACCGACGTTCCTAATCGTCGAAAAATAAAATAATAGTATAACAAATTATATAATTTATTATTTTTATTTTCGATAGTTGTAACCGTCGGAAAATCCATCGGAAATTACGATGAATGGATATCCATCGGAAATATCGACGTTCCTAATCGTCAAAAAATAAAATAATAAAATAATAAATTATATAATTTAATATTTTTATTTCCGACGATTGTAACCGTCGGAAAATCCCTCGAAAATATTTCCATCGTAAAATCCGTCGCAAATTGTGACGGATTTATATAGTAACAAAGGATATTTCTATAGTAACTTGTTGATGGGTATTTTTTGTCTATAGTAACAAAGGATATTTCTATAGTAACAAAGGATATTTTGGTTCTTAATATTTCGGAAGGTTTTTTCATCCGTCGTAAATGCCGTATGTAAATGCGAAGGATTCTTGTCCATTGGAAACTTTCCGTCTCAAATTAATAATTTTCTTGTAGTGATTTACTGTTTCAAAAATTAAACGGGCTCATCCTTGTATTTAATTATATCATTGTCATTTATGACCAAGCGGTTTTATTTGCATCGGCAGATCTCGGGTCCACTGCATATGCATGTCTTTGTTAATCGTGCACTAATATAATGACCTTCCAACAGTTTTCTTCTCTCTTCTGTTTCTTTATCTTAATTAGAACTGTGTGTATCACTATTAGAAAAACGCTGATTACCGATGGTCCGACCGTCGGTAATCAGCCTGAAAACCGTCGGTAACGTAATTACCGACAATTTTTTAGTCGGAATCGATCCGTCGAAAAAACGCTCATCGCAAACCGATTTGCGACGGTTGAAAAAAAATCGTCAAAAATATCGACGGTTCTGACCGTCGGAACAGTCCCCGACGGTTCGAACCATCGAAATTTTCCGACGGTTGCAACCGCCGGAACAGTCCCCGACGGTTCGAATCGTCGAAATTTCCGATAATTTCAACCGCCGGAAAAGGCCGGCGGTCCAAACCGTCGAAATTTCCGACGGTTGCAACCGCTGGAAAAGGCCGGCGGTTCTAACCGTCGCAACTTTTTGACGGTCGCAACTGTCGAAACTCTCTGACGGGCGTCGCAACCGTCGATCTTTCGACGATCGCAACCGTTGCTAATATTTTTTAAAATATAAAAAAATTAGCGGCCGGATCGGGCCACGGCCAGCTCCGGCCGCAGCCAAATCCGGCCGGCCGCTGGAGGCCGGATCCGGCCGTCTGGCGGCTGGATCCGACCTCCAGAGCCCGGATCGGCCGCCTGGCAGCCGATCCGACCATTGGAGGTCGGATCCGGCCGCTGGAGGTCGGATCCGGCCGCTGGAGGCCAATCGGCTGCTGGGGGCCGGATCCGAATGGCCACGGCTGGATCCGAACGGCACGGCCGGATTCGGCCGCCAGCGGCGAGATCCGGCCCGGCCTCTGGCCGGAGAGAGAAAGAGAGAGAGACGCCGGCGCGGGAGAGGGTCGCCGGTGCTTGAGAGGGTCGCCGGCGCGGGAGGGTCGCCGGCGTCCGGCGCGGGAGAGGGGCGCCGGTGCAGGAGAGGGTCTCCGGTGTGGGAGAGGGTCGCCGGCGCGGGAGGGTCGCCGGCGTCCGACGCGGAGAGAGGGTCACCGGTGCAGGAGAGGATCGCCGGCGCGGGAGGGTCGTCGGCGTCCGAACGCGGGAGAGGGTGCTCACGATCGGGAGAGAGAGAGGAGAGGAGGGAGAGAGAGAGGAGTGGGGGGAGGAGGGAGAGAGAGAAGAGGGAGGAGAAGGAATATAAAGGGAAAAAGTGGAAAGAAAGCGGAAAAATGAAAAAAGCGGGATAACGAAATTTTAATTACCGACGGTTTCGACCGTCGAAAACGTAAATATTAACTATTTTTATAATTACCGACGGTTGTGACCGTCGAAAATATATTTAGTTATGTATAATATTTATTTTTTATTTTACCGACGGTTTGAACCGTCGATAATCGTTACCATTACCGACGATTTGGGCCGTCGCTGGTTATATTAATAAAATATTCTTTATATGATATTATTATACATTTATCGACGGTTACAACCTTCGAAAATTACGACGGATTTTGCGACGGATGGATATCCGTCGGAAATATCGACGTTCCTAATCGTCGAAAAATTTAATAATAATATAATACATTTCATAATTTATTTTTTTATTTCCGATGGTCGTGACCGTCGGAAAATCCGTCGGAAAATTTAAGAATAATATAAAAAAATACATAATTTAATTTTTCATTTCCGAAGGTCATAACCGTCAGAAAAGTCGTCGGAAATTACGACGGATGGATATCCGTCGGAAATATCGACGTTCCTAATCGTCAAAAAATTAAATAATAATATAAATTATTTTTGACGGTCATAACCGTCGAAAATAGAACTATCGAAAATCCGTCGCAAATTGCGACGGATTTAGAACCGTCGGAAATTATCCATCGAAAAATTGCGATTTTCTTGTAGTGTATGTGAGGACAACGTGATTGGCTCAAACCTTGTTCATTGGTCAGCATGCCAGGGGCTAAATTTACATACGCGTGAGAAGTTTCCATATTTCTCCCTGACGGAAGGAAGAGGGTTGACACTAGAAAAATTTGCATCTTGATCAGCATTAATTGTCTAGGAGACCTCATGGATCTGCCGCACATTGAAAAAGGTGAAGTACACTTTCTAACTTCCTTCTTTTTTGGTACAATATTAACATGATGAAAGAGTGACCATAGGCATTAGGGCACTACATGTTATTTGTCATATATTTTTTAGTGTAGTGAAGCCACTGTAACACATATTTATCTGCTGCATTAACGGACATCAAAGTGGGGGTTGATTTGTTAACAGGTTGCCACTTTGGCAGATGTCAATGATAACAGTAATAAGTCTGCACTAATTATATAGTTGTGGAATAATTAAAATAGGGCACCAGTT